>OW284513.1:47392538-47588645 GCA_935413205.1 Polydrusus cervinus | reverse complement strand
CAGCCAACAAAGGACTAAGGGGGTTTCCCATAATTAGCCCTTCATTGCTGTTATAAAATTTTCATTTAGTAAAACAATACGTTTTTTACTTCCATTCGCCTAAATTTTAATGGATTTCCACCAAGTATCGACCGATTCAATCAAATTTCCTATATTAGTTAATTATTTTTATAAAAATCATATTTTTTTATGGTTAATCTTCTTTAGCTATGGGAATTAGTGGTTTTCTGTTAAACAAAAATAAATAAATATAAATAATAAAATAAAATTTTAATTTAATATATAAACTGAACACAAAATAAACTATAGTTTTATTCTAACAAATTTAAAAAATAAAATCAAACTATAGCAGTAAAAAAACAAATGGAAAAACTTAACTTGTATGATATACTCAATATAAGCATCGTGTAAAATGTAATATTAAATTTGCATTATATCACTATTTTTTAAAACGGCAACATGGTAATTCATCGGATTAGAAAAAATAATCATTGTATTACGATTAATTTGATACCACAAACTTTTTGGTTTTGAACAAGGGACAAGAAGTGACAAGTGGCACATGATTGTATTTAGAATGGCATATGGAAAAAATATAAAAAAAAGGAAAATATACCAGGTGTCCAATTTACAAATCGAAAGTTTATTTATCTTTAAAAACAAAAAAGTTATGGTAGGGCCACCTGGCGCGGACACCCGGTATATATTTACAAAGTTCGTTTTAATATATTAAAGTCCTACAGTTTTTACATTAATCCTATTTTCTTATAATATAGCTATTCCCAGTGGCGTAACTAGCCCTCTAACCTGGGGGTGACCTAGGGCGGGCCTGTTATTGTAACTTGCAGTGGCGGCTTGTGTAGATGCGGGTCGGAAGAGAGTGCGCCGCAGGTAAAATGCGCCGCGGGCGAAATTTCTTTTGGACCACGCCCAAATTTTAACAAATTTAGTCAATAATCAACAGTAATATCACAAGACCTCGTTTTTTTATCGGTTAGATTTTACAGCTGTCACGAAAATTTTTTTTGAAAATTTTTTTTGAATTTGGACATGTTTATTCTAAATAGATCCCGAGAGCAAAGCTCGAGGGATTTAATTTTTGAATAAACAAGCCAAAAGTTCAACGAGTATTGCCAAAGAAATTTGAGGGAAAAATGGAAAATTTAACCAATAAAAAAGTGAAGGTCGAGTGACATTTGGCAAGATTATTTCGTACATCGTTGAATAAACATGCCCAAAGTTCAACGAGTAAAATTGCCAAATAATATTATATTTGCGAGGCGAGTAGCGAGCTTACAAAGTCAGCCTTTTTTTTTGGGGGGGGGGGGCGGCTTGCGACGTCTGGGGGGTGCCCGGCCCCCCTAGGCCCCCCTGTAGTTACGCGCCTGGGCTATTCCCAAGGCTTCAACTAGTGCCGAGATTTTAGGTCCTGAAAAATCGACTATCGAGATTTTGTTGGTTGGCAAAATGTCACTATTCTTACTCGTAAAATATTCTGCAACTTGACAACTCGGAAACTACGCAAAATTTAGGCATCTTTTTCATTTCCTTTGCATTATTTCTCACCGAAACCAGAAAAATTTCCATTTTTATTATGTTGGAAGGGTTTTTGCATATCTGTGTTTGGCAGTTTTATAACAAAATATTTACTGTGCACATTATAACACGTTGTAAAAATGTATATGTAAGAATGAACATAAATATGACCATAAATAGGCATATTTTAAAAGCAGGAGAGATACCTTTCCTAAACTTCTTTAAACTTTTTTATATTTCACATTAAACAATAATTTTTTGTTATGTTAAATTTTAGGGACATTATAGAATATCACCTTGACACAAGTAATATACACTATTTTTTCTACGACCACAAAGAATTTTTGCGTTTTAATTAGAGATAAGAATCACTCGTATCGCGTTACATTTGCGACCGTTCTAGAAAAGACCGCGATATTGTAACAAGTAAACATGAAAGCAAGGAAGGAAAATGCTCACCAAGAAAAAGTGGCATGTTCCACAAGTAATGACTTATTTTTAGATTAGAATAAGCCCTCTGTATTTGTTTGTTAACTTAGGAAACTGACTAATGGAGAAGGTATTAATACAATAATATTGTCGGTGGCCATAAATATTATTCATAATTAAGCAAAAGTCTTTACAACCTGGAATAGTTTTTAACTGAAATGCTCAAGAAAACGGTTTTATCAAAATTTGCTTACACCTATTCTTAACTACATAAATCCTGAAGGAACGTAAGTTACTCAAAAATCAAAATATCTTAATAATAATTTTTCCACCACCAAAAATAAAAATTAATAAGCTTTATCTCAATGTAATGACTAAAAAACCCCTTTTTCTCCTTTCCAGGTACACTCAATATTTTAGTTACTTCCTCCAAAAATAATTTTCTCAATGCTTTTTCCATAACCTTCACGTTTTTTAAAATTTTTTTTCTTAACCAACAACTCAATAGTTTAGCTACTACCTCCAAACAAATTTTCACAATGCTTTTTTCATAAAACTTTCACGTTTATATAAAAAATTTTCTTAACCTTCACAACTGGTCTTTCATACCATACATCTACCCTATAACCACATGTTATTTTACTTCTTGCACCGTCTAATGGGAGTTTTCCTTCAGTAATATGCTTCACCACTAAAGTCGTTTTCATTTTTCAGTATCATTTCCACATAAAGGTTCTCACCTCGTCACTTTGAATTTTTGAAAATTATTACCCTTTATCCCAATTTTATTTATATAACTTGGTAGTTAGTTTTCTCTCCTACTTCTATAGAAGTTCTTCAACATTTTTCTTTATTCAATTGATTTCCTTGAAAGCTCTATGAGGATGTCACTGACAATTTCCTAACTTAATAACTTCTTCAATATGAATTATGCTTCTCCTGAAGAGGATCGTTTATACATTTGAAACATGTTGAGAGTGAATTAAATATTTTTTCCTTTAAATATATCCTAATGAAGGTTGACTTAAAGTATTATTTCTCCCCATTTAATTATAAATACTATTTAACTAAGTAGCATTTTTGACGGTGACATAAAATCGCATTGGCAGACATAATTTTCTCCCAATCAAAGTCGCCCGATTAGCTTAATTATGATTTAACTAATAATTGATTATTAATAATGCCTGCCAATGTCATGTATGTCACAGTAAGTTGCTGGTTAGTTAATTATTATTCAAAGGTATTAATGAAATAATATTGTGTATCAACATAATACGTTTAAAAACATTTTATAAAACCCTATTAAAACCGCGACAGTGGCTCAGTGGTGAGTTACTGGCACTAGACCGTGGCGGTCCGAGTTCGATCCTCGGAGAAGGCACACACTTAATAAAAAAAAGTATGCCCAGAACTTTAGTGGCAACAAGAATGCAGTATGCTATTAGCGATTCCTAATATCGGGACTGAGAGTGGACCATCATGGACCACTGGGGGTGTAAAAAGAATAACTAGTGCATACACGTGGTTCGGATCCCACGCTAAGCTGTAGTACGCGTCTGGCTGACATTACCCGGATGATAAGAAATATAATAGAACTCAACTCATAGGCCCAAGTATATTGGCCCAACAAAAGGCCTATTAAATTACTATTTTTCTAAAACGTAGTAAGAGGTACGCAAAATTAATTTAAATTAGTGCCCTTAGTAAAGTAACTTTTAAAATAATTAATTGAAAGGCAGTAGTCTATATTTAGCACAGGTCTTGTAAGACATGAAATTTCTCTTAATATTTCAAAAATATTTGGGCTCTTTTACTTTAGAAAACAAAGCACGTTTTATTGTTATGGTCAGGCATCGATTGTAACAAGTGTTCGCATTTGACCGTACAATCCAGGAACGGATTGGGGCAGTGGATGATTTTTTACAAATTAATGTATTAGTACTTTTATAAAACAAATATTAGGTTTATTTGGGAGATTGTTTGATGTCTTTTGTTAGTTGCATTTTAAATTTTTTTTGAGGTTATTCTTTAAAATGAATATAGGTAAACAAATTTTACATAAACTAACTTGAACACAATGTGATTACTTACACAATTGTCATAAGTATTTCATTGAATTTCACATATTTCATTTCTAATACATTTTCAGTAAACCATTTTTTAAATCACTACACAAATAAGAGTCCAAAGGAGTGAGATCTGGGGATCTCGCAGGCTACTCAATTCGTCCCTTTTTCCTATTAACTGACTTTGAAACATTTGGTTCAAACATTAAGTATTTGTTGAACAGATTATCTCGAAATTAGAAATTATTTTATCAGATCAAAGGATAATCTCATTTGAAAAGGGTGATCCTGCCCCTGCGCTCATATAAGTAATAATTTCAGAACTAAAATCACCTTTTAGATGATTTTAAGCAACAATCTACTTTTCCTTCTTACATATTTTTATATAAAATCTTTTTATTTTATATTTTTCGTATTTAAACTTTAAAATAGGGTTTTTGACGACCACAGATGTTACTTAAAATTAAAAAAAAAAAACATTTCTTTTTATGCACTCTTGACGCATATTAAATTAAACTTCTTTTATTTAAATGGTTTAACCTTTACTATCCAAGTTTTTCACCAAGACATCTCCATGTACATTCTACAAAAATTAAGAATTAGTATATTACATAACAAGTGATGAAAGTGATACTTTTCAAACGAGGAGATATTTAGCACGAGGCGTCAGCCGAGTGCGGAAATTCTTCGAGTTTTAGAATAATCACTTTCAAACGAGTAATGCACACTATTTTTCCTACGACCACAAAGAATTATTAAAAAAGCCTTTAATTTGTAAAAAAAAATATTTCAACTCTAGAGTTGAAATTAGCATACCTAGGATTATGTTCCACTTAATATCTGGTTTCATATAGTTTGTAAATAGGCTTTTTCTTTATTTGTAGTTTAACATTTTCATTTTTTCATATTTTATATATCATAGGAAGACCTAATCCTGGATTGACTTCTAGATTAATCAGAATGAAAAATTTTAAATTTCAAGGAAATATACATTAAACCAAAATTTAAAAAATCCACCCAACAAGGAAGATTTCAATTCAAAATAATTCTATAAATTATTTAGTGTTTTTATAAAAAAAAAGTCAAAAACTTCTGATGGGATTTGAACCTGTGACCTCCCGTTCTGTAGACAAGAGCTTTAGTGTCTACGCTATGGCGTCCATGGCTACCAGTTAACATTTGTTGTTTAAATATATGACATTTTCTTCAGCGCGACTTGTTTTTTCTTTTATTAACATTTTTTATAATTTCACATGGCGTATTTTCACACTCTAATTCTAAATCACTCGACAAATACATGAAAAATAATTTAAAACACTTTACAATTACTGATTTCTAAAATTTGTTCTTTTTAATAAATAGGGGTGGTCTGTCAAATTGACATCATATGTTTAAATTAAATAGTGTGCCTTGTATTACCACTATAGAGTTGAAATATTTTCTTTCAACACGCGTGTGATATTCGGCGCTTTCGAGCCAGGTTAACCGTGATTTTTTTCTCTTTTTCATAGGTGGTCGTAGGAAAATATATTTACTCTCACATATTTTGCCAATTCCCATAAGGCAATTTTATAAATAACAGTTTTTACACTAATCTGTCTTTGATTGGTGAGTTGACTCTTACCCATTTAAAAGTCTCTTACACTATATGAGATACACCACCAAAGTTTTCTTATTTTTTTATATTTCTTATTAATTGCTGATGATTACCTTCACTAAGGTCGAACCATGTCGTTTTTTTCTCTCAATTTAATTTAAAGACCCACCCAATTTTATCATTAAAATATTTTTTGTTCTTTAGACAAACTTTTATTCCTACAATTTAATCATTGACCATTTAATTGTTTGAATTTAAATAAAATATTTTCCAAAAAGAATTAATTAAAAAATTAAAGTTTTAAATTTGTAAATAAACATTATGTACTAGACATTTTAAAAGCAGTGTAATGTAAATGTAAATCAGAGTTTTTTTTCAATGAGTAAGTTAGCTCTGAATATGCATCATTAAATATTTACCTTGTGCAGACTACGGTCCTGGAATGTATAACAAAATCCGAACTCTAGTAATAAAATTAAATCCATTTTACTCACCAACGCATTTGAATAGCGATAAAATCCAAAGATGGAAAACAAGCCTGCAATTAGTTAAGTACCCACTCCATTCGAGGTGGTCGAAGGAAACAATAAAACGTTAATTATCCCCGTTGTTTGATGGATCAATTTTCATTTATTTTTATGACTTATTTATTGCGACTGTTATAATAAATACAATTACGTTTTATAGTGGCTTGTAATTTTTTGCCATTCTTTCGAATTACGCTTTGCACTTCTTCGTTTGCTACCAGGGAAGTTCCCGAAGGGACCTTCAGCTTAACGTGGGTCCCGAACAACGATCTTCAGTCATGCGACACCCCCCCTAAGGGCTAACCCTCGGTTTCTTGCGCCGTTGCATGACCTACCGATTGGGGAGTGTGTACCTTCTTCGGCACTCCACGAGATATCCGATCTCATCCGGCCTGGTTACCGGCGTGAATGAGGTGGGTTGGGAGATGATACATTTTACACTCTTTCCTGCATTCTTAAACCAACTAAATTTGGACAGATTTTTTTTTTACTGTGCGTATGCCTACTTCCAATATCGAACTCGGAACGCCAAGGTGCCAGTGACTCACCGCTGAGCCACCGCCGCAATTCTCTATAGTGGCTTTATTAAATTATACTTACAAAATGACTGCCAGAACTGATGGTTCTCTGATTTTAAATGATATTTGATGTATTCGGGTAAGTAGTTAGGTAATTCCAAAATATAAGATTTATGTCGGTTTGTATAAAGATATTTAACCACAATTAACTAACCAGCAAGTTTGTCTGTAAGTTCGACCAAGAACATAAAGCTGCCGCGCAAAGGCAAAATGATGTAATCCCAATTTTGATCAAATTGAGAGTACATCATTTTGCTTTGCGAGGCAGCCTCGAGTTGGGAGATATGCGAAGGTGTGACGTCAAAGCCAGTGGCGGTGCTATTAAGACCTGAGCAAATTACTAACGATTTCAATATAAAGTACCTATTTTATTAGACGTATTGTATTCTCTGCCCGTTGCTAGACGACGAGGGTAAACATACCACTGCGTAACTTGTGCCGACGCTATTTAATATAACTACCTTTCTGAATTTGGTCGGACTTTACATGACATTGACAGAAATAATTTTCTCCTAATCATACCGATGAGGTTAAAAGTTATTTATATTTTCAGAAAAATCATACAAATCAAAAAAATTGTAAAACCTAATTTTAGCCTAAATTACAGGACATTAAAAAAATAAATTTCTTAAAACTATTACCTAGATAAGTTCCCCAAATTCGTGTATCGAATACATTTTTATAAGAAATTTGTCATCACGTTAATTTGCAAATTGCAGTAATAACATTTCCAGGCTCAATTAAAACACATTCACCACCTTCTTTAACTTGCGGAAGTAGATACACACTCCCCAATCGTAGGCCTTGCAATGACGCCAAAAACCGAGGATTGATAGCCCGGGGGGGGGGGGGGGGGGGAGTGAGTGTAGCATGACTGAGGATCGTGGTTCGGAACCCATGTAAAGCTAGGTCCCCTCGGAAACGGGATAGACTCCGGCAGCGAACGAAGAGAAAAAAAAATAATTTGAAACAAGGGTAAGATATGATATTAATGAGTAACAAAACTGTTATAATTTCCACTATTTATTTTAAATTGCCATAACAATTGTTTCGACACACAGTGTCTTCTTCAGATGGTCTAATCTAACTAAGATTAATAGATTTTTCAAACATTTGCAAAATTATTAAAATGTAATAAAATAATAACTTTAGCAAGTAAACAAATCAAATATCTAAATAAACCATAAATTTATAATTTAATGAACACTAAGAAGGAAAAAACCCGACAAGGCTTAACAATGGATGGAGCAATTACCTAAACGAATACAGGGTGTAACCTATAAGTTTAATAATGGGGAACTCCAATTGATCATTTAATAAAACATTCAATTTTTTATATTTGTTAATTTCCATTGCCTACTACTAGATTTAACGTCATGGATTTATTTTCTTGGTGTAATATTTGGAAATTATTGTCAAAATTACGTTTTTCTGTATTCAAGTGTAATGCATAATGTGAATCTGTATTATTTTTGTTATAACTACACGACATCTATTGCTTGCCTATTATATGGATACAGAAATGATAATGGTAATGGGTTTTCAGCGTATTTTTACAGATAAAAATTGTTGAAAATCTGTCCTGGTGTTACAATTTAACACATAGATGGAAAAAAACGATTACGAGATAGATAGAGATATACAATATTTGAATTTTAACATTAATTTATTACTATAATGTTTAATAAATAGGCTTGATTATATTTGGAGATATCCAATTTTTTGTTTAAGCAATCAGGGGCGTACATAATTTATTAAGTGGGGGGGGGGGGGGGGGAGAATATACCATGATTTAACCAACTAATAAAATATAAAATGTTAGTGGACTTTTTAAATCGCAAAGTAGAATAAAGAAGTGCCGCAGTTGAAAACTTGGTTGGGTGCCAAGGCCCAAAATGGCGGTTTTGGTCTATCAGTCGGTATTTTTTATCTATTAATTATAATTTTTAATGTTGATGTTTTGGGAAGGGAACCTATACACCCCAAAATGATTTTTTTTCTACTCCCACATGGTTATTTGCTGTTTTTTTCCACACTTAAGTGACGAGAAAAGTAGGCTGCACAAATGTGGTAACTTTTAAAATTTTCTTTTAATTAAAAAAAAAATTCCACGAATGCCCATAGTACTGAAAAAGTATTTTTTAGCAGATGACAACCACAAGTGATGCCAAAGAATATCCTACGAATATAACACTGCATAAAAATATCCCTTGTCCCTTTGGAGACAGCACCGACCTATTCATTCCTATCTGTGCTTTGGATCTTTATTTTTCACCTATCCGGAAATTTCTCATTAGCAGTAGCGGCGCCAGGATTTTTGGGATGGGAGGGCACAAATGGGCTCGGTGATTTTTGAGTGGGCACTACCCCAAATAAAAGTGACTTCTAAAAAAAAAAAAAAGGTCGCAGCCTCCCGACGCTCTAGAACGCTATAGGCGGCAGCGACAAACAAAACTAGGCAGCGACAAACAAAACCTTACTCTTGTTTTGATGTCTAAAAAAAAAAAGGTCATCGATCTCTTCAAAATACCATACGACCACTCATCAAAACTTTTATAGCCAAGTCCCTTACAGAACAGATCCATCAATTTTGGGGGGCACCAGGGTGGGCACTCATGTTTCTAGGGTGGGCCGGTGCCCCCCCCCCCTGGCGCCGCCGCTGCTCATTAGTTAACAACATTGTTATAAAGATTAGATTCGTCTGTGGGGTCCTTCTAAAGTACTGATCAGAGTTTATTGTATTTAGAGAGGCTCCACCTGTTTTTTAAAGCACTAAATTAGATAAGTAATTTATATGTACTTAGGTATGCCGGGTGTTGCATCGTCGAGCGGGACATAGGAAATCCCATGTAATTTTAAATGGGGTCAATTATTGGCTTCCCTAATTATTTTAGAGAAAAATTCTATTTAGGTTTATTAAAGAGCACTAAAACCCACATTCAAAAGAATAACTTTAGATATTTTTGATGAGCCCATTTACGGGTTATCGCCAATTTCTTTTTAACTATTTCTCCTTTTTATGGCCCTGTATTAGCGGGCACCAGTCAAGGTAAAAGATGACTGTCAAATAAAGTTGTCATTTTGAAATGTGTGCTTTATTGTTATAAAAACTCGTACATCGAAAATATTAAGGGTGTATTTATGAGTAAAAATTAATCTGAATAAAACTAAAACAAAGTATCCAATTACAAGGATAATTATGACATTTGGTACCAAACTTCCTGATTTTCCCTGGCGGCATCATGTAAAGTACTTAGGTAAAATATGATCTTCAAGTAGATCCAAAAAATATTCTGCATTTAAATTTCGTGTAAGAAATAATGGCCCGATAATATTTTCTCCGAAAATCCCAGCCCAAACATTAACTTTTTGTGGATATTGCGTCCTTGTTGCGACAAACCTGTGTTGGTTTTCTTTGCTCCAATATCGATAATTTTGAACATTGGGCTCATTGTTTAAGGTAAATGTGCATTCGTCAATGAAACAAATGTTTTTTAAAAATTCCCTATCCATGTTTGCTCTTTCAATCATACCAAAACAAAACTCCTGTCGTCGTATTTCGTCCCTATCTCTTAGCTCTTGGTGCTTTTCATATTTGTATGAATAATATTAATATCGTTTCAAAGCTCGTAACGCTGTGGTGTGATCTAATTCTATGTCATCCTCAAGTTTCCTTGTGCTGATCTTCCCATCATTTTCTTCCACGCACAATAAAACTTGCAAGTCCCTATCATTTCTTGCATATCTTCTTTGTTCCTGCCTTTACAAATCCCTATCATTTCTTGCATCTCTTCTTTGTTCCTGCCTTTCTTCACATCTGCAGTTATTTATTACAGTGCCTTTCGACTGTAGATTTTGCAGGAATCGGTCTATTCGGATACAGAGCAGCAAACATGTCTGACACATTTTGATAACTATTTCCTTGATAATACCATTTAATCATCAGTATTTTTTCTTTAGAAGTGTAATTCAGGGCAAATATTTTCGATGTACGAGTTTTTATAACAATAAAGCACACATTTCAAAATGACAACTTTATTTGACAGTCATCTTTTACCGTGACTCATCAAAAATATCTAAAGTTATTTTTTTTAATGTGGGTTTTATTGCTCTTTAATAAACCTAAATAGAATTTTTCTCTAAAATAATTAGGGAAGCCAATAATTGACCCCATTTAAAATTACATGGGGTTTCCTATGTCCCGCTCGACGATGCAACACCCGGTATGATACAATATATTATTAACTTGTTCAATATAACAAAATATATATGCATCGATATTAGTTTTACCAATAATGCAACCTGTTCAATGTGTATAGAAAATTAATTTTATATAGCATTATTATTGAGTTGGTTTTACCATAATTTCCAATGTGAGCATCTGGCCGAAACGACAAAACGGCGAACTTTGGATTGAATGGTCGTGGGTTCAAGCCCGACAGCATGCAAACTTTTAAAACATTTTTAACATAAGGTTCGTAGAAAAAATATACTGTTCAAGTCGAGTGGATTGTCCATATCGCACTGGGAAATTTGAGCACTCCGCCTACGGCGATGTACTTAATTTACTGCCTCGTGAGATATAGACATCATATCCACTGTTGTGGTACAAACTGAAATAGCGTTGAGAGGGATTTTGTAGGTTTGCAAATTGCCACCAATAATAAGAATTATTTTTATTACAGCAAGAATATGGAGACGAAATTTGGCAGAAAGCACTTCAATTGGCCGAATGTAAAATAACAGTCTTCAACACCCATCAGGTATATCCAGATTACATTATGAGCAATATAGCATCCGCTTTGGCCACGTTAACTCTAAAGTCATACGACAGCTTCATGACGTTTTTTGGAAAATGTTTCGTAAGGTTTTTCAGCAACTATGGGTAAGTAAAAAGTATTTGTGTGTACAGGTTGTCCCAAATTCGATACTCATCATGGGTATCTCGGAAACTATAAGAGATATAGCATCGGTCAAATGGTGGCAAAGTTGCAGATTCTTGTGCCCAGTAATATCGTAAAAAAATTTTAGGCTTCTTTTTTACTTTTTGAAGTATTCGAAAAAAACTAAAATATGAATTTTTGTTTCTTTAATTTATCTGAATAATTTTAACCTCTACAGAAAAACAAATACAATATTAAGTAGTAGGAAAGAAAATCTCATAGTCTGCTCCACTAGTTTAATATTTTACTAAACCGTACATGTTTCGAGAGTACAAACTCTCATCCTCAGCGGAAATAGAGAAAGGAGAGAACTTATGACATTCTCAAGGTGGTGCTTTACAGTTACTTTTACCACCTTGAGAATGTCATAAGTTCTCTCCTTTCTCTATTTCCGCTGAGGATGAGAGTTTGTACTCTCGAAACATGTACGGTTTAGTCGAATATTAAACTTGTGGAGCAGACTATGAGTTTTTCTTTCCGACTACTTCATAATTCACTCCACTGGACTATTTCAAAAAAATACAATATTGTTGAAACAACTCTTAAGCAGTGACGTAACTAGCCCTCTGACCTGGGGTGGCCTAGGGTGGGCCTGTTATCGTAACCTGCAGTGGTGGCTCGTGTAGATGCTGGTCGGCGGAGAAAGACATTTTTTTGGACCACGCCCAAATTTTAACAAATTTGGTCAATAATCAACGGTAATATCACAAGACCTCGTTTTTTTATCGGTTAGATTTTTCAGCTGTCACGAAAACTTTTTTTGGAAATTTTTCTAGTTGAATTTGGACATGTTTATTCTGATTTGACCCCGACAGCGAAGCTTAAGGGATTTAATTTTTGAATAAACAAGCCCAAAAGCAAGCTTCCAAAGTCAGCCTTTTTTTCAGGGGGGGGGGGGGGGTGGGCTAGCGACGTCTGGGGGGGGGGGGGGCTCCTATGCCCCCTTGTAGTTACACGCCTGCTTTTAAGTTTTACACTGTACCTACCGTACATCGTTTCGTTTTGTGGAATTGTTATCAACTTTAATTTTTTTAATACGGATGTGCGCTTTTTATTTTATTTTATAAAGTAACTTAGTAGGTAGTTTGTTTAAAAATGAACATTTATCTTTTAATATAGTCTTGTAAAACTATTTTAGGAACAATGCCTATACAGGGTGTCCTGCTTACAATGGAAACAAGCTTACATATTAGATATTTCTGAATTGATTATTTTGCAATTTGGTGTGGTTACGTATGATGCAAGGGCGTCCTTTTCTATTGCTTAAAATTTTACACATTCGCGTAGGATTTTTAGGGGTTTTAAAATAATAATTTAAAGAGTAAAGTACATTTAACGATTATGTTACTTAAAAATTTTTATCAAGAGCTAAAAAAAAATTTACACAACCTGACGTGCGTAGGACCAAATTTTAAAAAAATAATATTTATATATAAAATACGCACGACAAGGAACAAGGTAATTACGAAAAATGTTGACTGCTTCATCTTAAGAAATACTATGCGTTAAAAGCAATGAAATACTGTATTTTCAATAAAATTAAATTTGCAAAGTGACAAATTAGAAAATAATCGATTATGCATAACTTCATTAAACGACCGATGACAAAAAAATATAAATTACAAATAATTATTGTTTACATTGCAAACTGATTTAAATGTTCGTATTAATTTATGTTTGTTTGATTTTTTCTAATTTCTCACATGCCAAAAATAATTTCTTAGTATAGAATATTTTTATACCAAAAAATACAGTACGCCACTGCTTTTAACCTATAGTATTGTTATAGATGAAGCAATTAAATAGTCAACATTTTTAGTAATTACCTTGTTCCTTGCCGCGCGTATTTTAGATTTAGTATAGATAGAGTATTTAAAAAGAAATACGCACGCCCCTGGTTGTGCCAATTTATTGAAATATTGTATTTGATCATTTTAGGAGATGCTATAACGACTCCTGATATTAGTTTTGAAAAACAATAATCGCCAAAGGTACTTAACTTTTTAAATTATTATGTTTATACCAATATAAATCCGAACGCCAATGTGTTGACAACAATTTTGAGCTATAAAAAAGTGCATCCTAGGATCATACGTCATCGCACTAAAATTCAAAGATCAATTCAAAAATACCGAAAATATTAGCTTGTTGCCATTATAAGTGGGACCCTTTATATAATTTTATGTAAATTAAAGTTTTATCAATGTTGCCCATTTTTAGAGCACATTTTTACCAACATTAAATAAAAATGATTTAAGTTAAAATAGCCGTCGTACCGGTACCAAAACAGCATTCTTCGCATAAAATTTTTACAGTAAATTTTTTTATTGAAGTTTACGACAAAATATTTTGAAAAATGTTTTTTTTATCCTTTAATCTTCTTAAGTCATATAGCAAAGTCGTTTTCACAACTTATGTACTTTTTAATATTCTGTTTTCATTTTTCATATCCTTTCATTTGACCTTTTTCTTAATATATAAAAACCGATTTCAGTAAAATCCTCATGGCCCTAAATCCCCACGTTTTTATTTTTTAAGCTTATCCGTTAAAAAGTTTGGGAAAATAAATAACCGAATAAGTTTTTGAAAGAGTAATTTCACCGGTTCTTTAATCTAATCTTATAAGAAGAATAATTAATAAGAAAGGAAACCAAAGTATTTTACTTTTTAGTGTTCAAATCTCTTATCTTGTCATTATTATTTACAGGCCTTATCTTAGTGAATGGTTGATTAGCTAACATGGGTTGTTGCTTAGTCAGAAACCCAGATACCCTTACAAATTTATCTAGTTTGGGTCCATGGAACTTTCGACTTATATGCAAATCATGTACATTTAAAATAATAACTTTTTCACTCAATGAGAGTGGAGAATTATTGGAATATCTTTTTGTTGGTATAAATGTCGCCATTTTATTACTAATGTTATCATACTCTGAACACTATATACGGCTTAACAGCAAATAATGATGCGTTAAACTAAACAAATATACCTATTACTACAGTAAGATACACCATAACAGCTTTGTGGCGCAGACACCAATCACGAACACAGATGAACTTTTTAGGTTGCTCATATGAAGCTTCAAAATGATGAAACCTCAATTTTTTCTAAGAATTTAAACTATTAGTACAATATTAGAGGACTGCAATATCAAAACTGGAAAATTTGACTAAAACTGTTTTTCAATGTAAATAGTTCCTGGACCCAATAAAATTCAGGGCTCTAATTCCACCTATAATAATTAGAAATACCTGTTTGCAGGTTTTGCGGTTTTCGAGTAACATTTATCGTTATTATAAAACAATTTGTGTAAGATATACAGTGTCCGGCAGAATTATCGCTTAATTTTTTTTCCGATGGCCTGTCCGTGCGCCGGATGCACTTAGGCCAGGTTTGGCCCATTGTGCTCACCCTGTTTGGTTGTTACACCCACTTTGTGATCCCAGTTCCTTACACTAGTTTGTGTAGGTCAACTGGAGAGAGGGTAAGGATGTCCTCTGGTTCACGTTTTGGTTGCCCGAGTATTTGTTGCCTCTTTCGATCTAATGACTCGCAATGGCAAACTATGTGCTGTACAGTTTCTTTGTCTTGTCCGCATAATCTGCAGTCAAGATCTCCAATGTACAGTTGCATTCTGTGCAGATGGTTCTTGACAGCCATGTGTCCTGTCAGAATTCCTGTAAAGGTTCTCAACTGGTTCCAATTCGATAATAACAGCTGTTTCGTAAGTCCTGAGTCTGGATATCCAATGAAGATTTTGCTATGGGCCAATCCCTGTCTGTTACTCCAGTGGATTTTGTGTTCATTCCTGATCCGTCGCTTTATTGTGTGCGGCGGATTTATCGCTTCATATGAAAAAACTTTATTATTATTGATTTCAGAGAACATTTTATTCTTTCTAAAAGTGTCTGCGTCCCCTTAAACTAAAAAAGTTCTTATTAAAATTGAAAAAAACTGTAGTGAATACGAGGAAGATTCAATTTTTTAAAAGTTGCTCATATTCAAAAAACGAAAAAAAATTCTTATTTTCTTGTCTTACCCTGTATGGAGAATATATATTTACTTAAATTAATATTTATAATTGGAAAGAATATATTTTTTAAGTAATTTATGATAATCCTGAATATATTGTCAAAAATTAATTTTGATTTAAACCTAATTGTTCCAAAAATAAACGAAATTTGTAATAATTTTTTTGAATGAAATGAAAAATTAGAAATAACGATACATTTAAGGTTGAACAATATTCTAAACGTAAAAATTAAAAAGAATTTTTAAGAATAATTAATTTGATCCGTTTAATCTAGTTTCTATACAGGGAAAGACAAAAATATAAATATTTTTTTTTTAATAGAAGATCGTAACTTCATACCCTTACATAATTTTTAATTATAAACAACTTTTACAAATGAAAATTGTATCTAAAACAAAAAATAAAAATACTTTACTTTTGAGAAACTTTAAAAAAATTGAATATCCATTGTAAGAACTATAGTTTTTTCAATTTTATTGAACGCCTTTTTAGTTTAAGGGCACGCAGAAACTTTTTTCTGAAATAAAATTTTCTGTAGAATCCATAACAAAAAAGTTTTCCATATAGAGCGAGAATACTGCTTATCTTTGGCTAACCTTCTTCAAAAACCTTCAAAGTTTATATTATTCTTTTCAAATCATTTTTGGCCAAAAACAAAGAAAAACATTTATATTGTATCGATGAATCTATTAATTTCGATACTTTTTCTTATTGGTAAACCTTAACGTGAAAAGTTATTTCTAATTTATTGTCATTCTCTCTTCACCCTTTAGGTCTAATGTTTTGTAACTGAAGGCACGGCAAAATTTCATTTGTCATTTTTAACCTAGAGAATAAGCAATATATAAAAACATATTTTTATATAGAAGGAAAGAAATAAGAACACAAAGTCTTCCTCCACTATTATATTAAATTAAAGAATCTCGTATGTTCAGAGAAACTTTTTATCTCTACATGTTTCGAATGCAGAAGCATTCATCTTCAGGAGAATGAATGAAAAAAGAAGAAACTAATAGATATCACCTTAACGGAGCATCAAAATAGTAAGTTCAGTAAATAGAACTGTGAGAAAACTAATACGCACGTGGTATTGTAACAATAAAAATATATGGGGTTTAGGCTCATGGCACTGTAAAAGTTTATAATATGCAGAATAAAAAATATAACATCTCTGTCTGAGAAGAATGGTTGGAAAAAATGTGGAAAAGAAAAGTTAATGATTAATCGAGAAATTGAAGGTTGGTCATAACAGAAAACTGAAGTGTGAGGAAGATGAAATTATAAATTATGTTAAAATTTTTTAGGGTTATTGTTTAAAGTGGCAGTTCTGACAAGGTTCGTCAGATGAATACCACATGTCGTCGATTTATTAGTTTTCGTCCGTTGTGTCCGCATAAAATTCATTATCATTCATTTATCGTTTATTATACAGTTGGTTGAAAGATGAAAGATAAATAATAATATACAGAGTATACATTATGTATTAAGAATTTCCCTCAGCCACCGATATATAAATATGTAGGACGTCAGTATGTCTGTTTTTCTTTTATACCTCAAGACTTCTGATTTTAATATTGATATATTAATGTTAGAAAACAACGAGTTTTCTAGCCCTAGCGTGGGGTTACAACAAAAATACAGAATAAATACGCGAGGCTTAAATTGTCCTTAAATTTAAATGTAGTTTCCAAAAGCTTTAAAAACAAGTCTTTCTCTGGACTTACCTTAAACAGTACCTCTTACTTACTGTCTAGCGAGTAGATGTCAGTTTTTTTTTGAGCCTGGAGGAAATAAGGTAACAACTGCTTCTAAATTTTTTATGCTAATGTTTTATTTATTACCAGGAAATATTAATCTTTTGTAAATTGGACGAATTACTTCTAAAATGTTTATAAATTTTTCACCTAAAACTACTTAAAAATTGCTTGAAACCTTTAAAAACCATTTAAGTCCAAAACTAAACAGCTGGTTCTAGAGTGTCAGAATAAGAGATCCTTGATTTTTATCTATTTTTTATTTTTTTTGCTGGGGTTGGCGAACGAGCCAGTATACTTAGGCCTATATAAGGCCCATTGTTTCCCCTATCGTCTGGGTAATGTCAGCCAGACGGGACCTACAGCTTAACGTGGAATCCGAACCACGTGTATGCACTAGTTATCCTTTTTACCCCCCCAGAAGTCCAGTCCATGCCTCCGTTCTGGGTTCCGTTATCAGGAATCACTAGTGACATACTGCATTCCTAAATCCACTGAATTTCGGTTATACTTTTTTTATTGTGTGTATGCCCACTCCGGGAATCGAACCCGGGTCGCCACGGTCGAATGCCAGTAACTCAACCTCTGAGCCACTGCCACGGTTTATTTTTTTTTGGTACATCATCTCTTCACATCACCCATTACGGACACGCTGTATTAAATTCAGTAAAGTTAGCTTGATGAACTAGGCAGTTGTTTGTGTTTTTTTGTCACTTCATTTAAATATTAAGGGACGTTCCCTCCTGTCCCCCTTATAATCTAACAATCATTAAAATATATTTATTTCGTACATTTAGTTTTTTAATTTGCGTAATTCATCATTTGAATTATCTAATTTTAGATTTAGTACATTAATATTGGGTTGTATAAAGACCTTTAACAATAATTAACAAACCGGTAAGTTTACCTGTGACATAAATAACATTGGCAGGTATTTTATACTTATTAAAGTTGCCTCTCGTGGGTTTCCGGGGACCAAACATCATGAAAACTGTAAATGGGGGTAACTACTGAATCCCCTTAATCATATTTCCTAAGAGAAAGGTGATATTAATTAATAGGACCATATTAATTTTAAATGATTAATACGTGCATTGAATTAATTATTTAGGCTGGCGTAGAGCCAATGTCGTTTTATGTTAACAAATATTTGTATTTCCGTTGTTCTTGTATTGCCTTTGTTATAAATCACGTTTACAGTATACAATAGTATACAGGGTGTCCCAAATTAGAATGTGACCATTGGGCTCTTGCAAACTATAAAAGATACGAACAACTTTAAATTATGGGAAAGTTACACAATTTGGTGCTCAATCAGTTGTCTTATAAAAGTAAAGGAGACTCCTAGTATTTCTTGAGATATCTAGATAAAAGCGAAATTTTGAAAATAAGTATTAATTTTTTCCTAGCATTATCTAAAGAGATACTATGAAATTAATTACACTTTTTTGTCAACTTTATTTTTGTTAATAGTGTCCTGATTATTTTACTTCGGCTTTCGAAAGATCTCGTCATTGTAATAACAGGTGTATATTACACAAAAAATTACATAATCAAACATAGGTACTTATACATATTTGGCTTTCTACTCTATAATATGGAGATATCAGACATTTTTTAAATGATAATTTAAAGGTGACTATGAGACAAAATATAGGTACGCCAAACCATTATGGATTTGTGTTAATGCATTTGTTATTTATTGAACTAGCTATTTCTTGCTTTTGAAAAATATATTTTTAAATATGGAACATGCGGTGCATGATATGTTATGCATTTATTACAGATCAAATAGAAAGTCTGGAATTCCTTGTAAATGGTAGTAGATATATTTTAATGTAATTTTTCACCGAAACGTTCAATAACATAAGTGTGATACATATCTGTTGTAAGAGAAATTTTTTACTAATCGAAGTAAAAATAATAAAATATCCAGGTCTGTATTAAAAAAATAATAATGGTCGGGTTTAAAAACTGAAAATACTATTAAGTAGAATAGAAAAAGTGGCTAGGCAATTTATTTTATAATTTCTCTTCAAATAAAGTTAGGAAAAAATAATAACAAATTTTCAAAATATTCAGAAGTAGGTACCTACTAGGAATTTTTCAAATTTAAAAAAAGATCTTTGATTCAGCACCAAACTCTTCAACTCTGCTACAATTTAAACTTGTTCGCGTCTCTTATAGTATTGAGCTCACAATGATCCTACCAACTAGTCAAAATAGAAAACTTGCATGATAATTAAATTTGAAAAATAATACTCATAATCGCTAGCTAATATTGATAAAAACCACAAAGAAATGTTATTTATCCTTTGGATTAAATAGAAGCGATCAAAGTTTGCGGTTGTGACGTCAAAGCGTACTACAATAGATAACGTGAGTACAGCCTATTCATACTACGTGACGTCACACGGAAAACTATATTTATTTACAATTATTTGTGGAGCGATATTCAAGACGTAATATTTTGCATACTTAATATATATGGGAATTGTTATAAAATTATTAAATCGTTTTGATCTAAAACAAGAAAGTATATCTTCTATTTCGTTTATTATTTATATTGACATATATATTTTTTATTCTGGCCGCTTTAGAGGGTACGTATCATTGATTCCCTTAGATAGAAAAATAGTCGTTCCTAAGTAACATAGATGTACAGAATTACCCGTAGCAAAGATATTTTTTTCCTGAAAGGTTTATGTATATTTTTGAAAACTTGTAATATGTAAAAAATGTCTGTACTTTAAATTATAAAGTTTGATGCCTTAATTCATGCATGTATTGTCCACATCCCTTTTTGATACATATTTTGTACGTCGATGCCGTTGCATAAAATTTAGAGGTGTTGCTTATAAAATCAAAGAACTTGGAACTGGGAAACTCCGTTAACAAAACATGGTTTTAAGCTCTAATTGAAATTGCGCCGACTTTAGATAATTATGCACAAGTTGATGTATAAGAGGGTATAAATTTAAAAGCTTGACAAAAAGCCCTTGGGGAAGTTATATAACGAAATTTGTCGACATAATACGTAAGTAAAATATAATTTAATTTTTTTAATGTTGAAAATTTCTTGTAAAATATGATAATATTATTTTATATTATCAAGGAGCAACACTAGAGGCATATGCTTAAGTGAGCGAAAATAATAAAAAAATTATTTTATTTTAGTATAAAGCAATATTTGGACTAAAAACCAGTTGACTAATACATTTTACCAAGTTTATATTGAATAAAGTCAAGGCGTAGAAGACTATGTCCTTCTTAAATAGAAATAATATAACTATAAATATTGGTGGGAATTAATTTCTGATTATATCCGTTTTTCCTATTGTTATATGTTCTCCCCAGGCCCTCCTGTTTGTCTATGAAATGCTCTGATCGGCCCAGAGCGAAAAGCGTGTGACCAAGTCTTCTTCCTTTTAATATTAATGTAATAGTATATTACGTATTAAGTGTGGTAAAAAGCATATAACCCACGAATGGAAAATGAGTGTGTAATTGCTTTATCTACTTTTATTTAGTAATAGGAATTTTACAGTTCTGTAAATCGTTTTGTAAGGGTATCTATTACAGCACTAGTGCTATAATAGATGCCTTTACAGCACTAGTGCTGTAATAAAAAAACCGTTTTATTAAAATTTTGTTGTTAAATAAAACCACACTTTTTAGAAGAATGATTTATTATTAACAATTATAAAATTAATTACCAATTATTAATTAAAATATAACACTTAAGGTTTATTATAAACATTAATAATACACTTTTTACAGTTAGAAATTTGTGTACCAGAAATGGATGTGATGGAGCCCTTTACGTTCGAATTTCCAATCATTAAATCCGTGTCTGACCCCATGACCTTCTTTGCTATTTGTTTCTTATTTTCTAAAGAATTCTCAACGTAGCCTTCTGCCGTAGAAGAGGATTTCCAGCTCTCATGAAGCTTTAACATCTGCATATCTACACCAACATGGTGGCTGAGGACCTCCTAAAACAATGTTCACTGTATTCTTCGGGATTATTCAATCCAAGTTTTGTTGCAATCATTTTTGGTATACTTCCAAAACTATTAATTCCGACAGGCTGGGAGGTGCATTTTCGAGAATGGAATCACTATTTTTATAAAAATCATTGTGTTCAATATGATCCAACATTAACTTAGCTAGTTCTTCGCGCAGACAAGCCACAAAAATGCCGATTATCATAACAACCTTTATAAGTAAATATGTTTCATCATCTGCAGTACTAAGAAACTTACATACGTCTTCCTTCGTGAAAACTTTGGACTTTTTGGCCTTGTAACACTCTGAACTTCTTTTCAAAAATGCGATTAGTTGAGAAAATGCTTATTTCTTGACTGAAATCATAGTTCTTAACATTGAGTAGTGAGTCCATAGTGTAGATGGTTTATGGGAGCGTTGCTTTACGGAAAAATAACCCAAAAGGATTTTCTCAGACACCTCCTTTATTTTGTTAGCTTTGCACCAATCTTCAAACTTCTGATACTCCAACTCATACCGCGCCTTGGATTTTGTCGGAACTAAACTTGAGATCGCTTCGTTTGCCGCTGCTTCTATATCAGAAGGTAAACTTCCATCAGAATCGCTCATTTTGAAAAACGCTTTTTATATTTTTGAATTTGTTTGACAAAGTTTCGACAGTAACCATGCGAAACAGTAACTATGCGAAAGGTAACATAAAAAACTTGATTAGTAAACTCAATAGCAGGTGCATTTTTATTTTTAAAAATGCCTTTTGCCAAAAATTTTTATTCATAGCTGAAAGTAGATAAAATTTTGTACAATATTCTTGTTGTAAATTCATATTACTTCACTCGATGTTTTATTAAACTCGGCTGACGCCTCGTTTGACAACTTTAACATCTTGTGTTGTAATATGAATCTTTACAACACTTATATCGTAAATAATTATTACAACACGCATAATCTATAACAATTTAAACTTCAAATCTCAAATAATGACAATATCACTGTCAAATATTCAAAACGCAAGATAGATAAATATTACGATTTGAGTGTTTTATAACGCAGCATATTGCACAGTTGTGCATAAGAATAAATTTACTTATAGAGTGAACTGTACGTAAAACAATGTTGATCTACTGATATCATCATCATCATCATCAATCAGCCCTTTGCATGCACTGCTGGATATAGGCCTCCCCCATTTCTGCCCAAAGTCTCCTATTTTGAGCGCTCTGCATCCAGTTTGTGGTTATTCTTTTAATATCGTCCGTCCATCGCGTGGGAGGTCTTCCCCTGTTTCTCTTGTCAGCCCTTGGTCTCCACTTGAGCAGCCTACAGCTATAGGAGGAAAAAAATATTTTTAAATATCCGAAACCTCTAAAAAATCACTTATCACTGAAAAATCTTTTAAATTAAAAATTAAACCAAAACCAAACCAAAATTGGTGTTAAAGCAAGGAATGTCATTTAATCAATTATTATTATAAATTTTTTTAAACCATAAAATATTAATAGTCGTATTCACTAAAGGGTTTTAAATTTACAACTGTCCTACACTCACAATTTTTGGTTTAAAATTATAAGTGCCAGAATAAGTCAACTAAGTTTTGTATTATAAAATTTGTTTTGGTCCTACATGTTTCAAAATGTAACATTAATTTTCAGGAGAACAAAGGACAATTAGAGAAGAGAAAGGGGAATATCATCTTAACGGAGCTTACAATGATACTAGATCGTGTTCAGTGAATTTTGATACACGGAGCAAACTGGCCTTTTTATAACTGATTCTAAAAATTGTTTAGTATTCTGTATAATAATTATTATAAAATATAGAATCACTTTATATTATCTATGTTCCAGGGAACCCATTGTTTTAGCGTCCCTATGTACTGATGTATCGCTTGCCGCTAATTTTTCTTTCTATTTTATAAAACGAGGTGCAAACCAGAACGGTCGCGCCGAGGTGGCAGTTCGGTGGCGGTTGCCCTGGTTTACCATAAAATCTAGTAAATCTTACAATAAAATCTAGTAAATATTACAATAAAATACCGTAAAAGCAAACAAGAATAGTATCGTAATATTTATTTCATTTTTTAAATAAATTTTAAAAGAAACCATTATGAAGATTACAAAATAATATTATAATTTATATTACTATAAATAATACTCGGCCTTAATGAAGTATAATAATTTTATTGGATTATGGTCCTTTATACTATTAGAAATAATAATACATATTTTTATAATTTATATTTCCTATACGTTGTGTTACTATATCTATTTACTGAACTTTTTAACATGATCTATCGATCTAGTATCATAATGAGTTTAAAGCTCAATTAAGATAATATTCACAATTTTCTTCTCTACATTTCATTTGTTCACCTGAGGACGAATGTTTATACATTCGAAACATGTAGAAAGAATTCACAATTTAAATAATTTTTCATAAATATAACAGTGGCGGAAGACTAATGTTGGGTTACATAAAGATTTTTAACCACAATTAACTAACCAGCAAGTTTGACTATAGCATAAATGACAGGCATATCTACTCACAGTCAAAGGCGGTATCGCGTCAAAAAGACGCGCAAATTTGAACGCGCGACAAAATGACGCCGACATCTGGACGCGAAACAAAAGGACGCATCAACAAATGGACGCAAGTCTTTAGGGCGTGGTCATAAGGACGCATTTAATAAATATATATATATTTATTTTAAAATTTTTATTAAAAATGATACAATTAAATAGAGCTAACCTTATTTATTACATATTATATTATATTTGCAACTGAAAATTGTGCGCGATTCCACGCAAGTACTCCAAAAGTTTAAAACGATTATTTTTATTCTCTTTGCCATGTCTTAATAAAATTTTTTAGAAGGTACCGTACAACCGGCTATTAATTGCTCAACCTTTAAGCGATTTAAGCTTTCTTCCGTATAAGGTTAGCACTATTTAATTGCATCTTTTTTAATAAAAATTTTAAAATAAATATATACTTATATTTATTTATTATATGCGTCCTTATGACCACGTCCTAAAGACGCGTCCAATTGACCCCGCGTCCATTTGTTAATGCATCCTTTTATTTTGCGTCCCAATGTCCGCGTCCTTTTGTCGCGTGTCCAAATGTCCGCGTCCTATTGTCGTAGATTCCCTTATGATGACCTTTCTATTGTATTACTTTAATTTTTTTATGAAAAACTATTTTATTTCTTAAGATTTTTACTATTTTCCGCTGACAGAGTCATTCGACTTTGAATATTTTCTTTTCTAAATATAATTGGATATTTACATTTTTGGAACTAAGAATTTGTGAAACATAATACCCAAATGCATAAATTTATTCGGGGTATTAATTTGAGATTCGCCAAGACATTTTTGATTTAGGACGTTTTGTACCATTTCATTAAATCCGATTAAGCAAAAGTAAAATTAATGGTCCAATCTCCAGTTGAAAATTAACTACTTGACACGGGTTAACTAACAAGGTCGCGTTGAGCAATAAATTATCAAAAAAATTTAATTATTGTTATCAGTAAAGATCGGAGAATAATAGTTTTCTATATCGAAATTGAAATAGTCACAATAAAATATTATAAAAATGTGTTTTATGGAACATTTATATTTATTTATTTCCTTGTTTCCAATAATTTCTAAGGCGATCCAGCGGAAAAATTGATATAATTTTCTCTCGCAGGGAATAATTAAAATAGTGCAGATCGATATGCTTCCTAACTAAATTGCTGGACAATTGCTTTCGAGCAAGAAAAATTTCGCCTAAATTTAACAGTTGACATTGTCTGAACCAGATATGATATCGACCTACGATTTTAAATGGTGGATAGATTCATCCCTTGGGAAACGATTGTCAATGTTGGATTTTCTTTAACTGTCAGAAAATTTTATATACAGGGTGTTAAAGAAGATTTTTGCTATATTTTTAATGGCGTATAACTTTCCGAATAATATTTTTAAATTTTATCACTCTACGTCAATTGAATCACTGGTTTATAGCAAATTTTTGATATCTGCTATATTTCAAGAAATACCGATATTTTTGGAAAACCTTGCTTTATTTCAACTATTCTGAGAAAGTGACAACTATATTTACTGGTCGGTATACTGGTAACTATGGGCACTAACAGTACACATACTATTGTGCAATTATTGTTAATACCGCAACTAATGTTAAATAATATTAAAATTGCTGTTGCAATGTGTTACTCTGGCCAGCAAATAAAAAAAAATGTATATTCATTTTCGCATTACTCAAGATAAGGTTTAAATGTGCATTTTTCACTTAACCCGTAACCCGTACGAAGTCACTTTTAGGATATGAGTCCTACAGTAGAGTCTGTGAGACACCCAGCCATATATACATATATAAATAAATTTTTGTAAGCGTGTGAAAATGGTCAGGCTATAAATATTATAATATATGTTATATTAGGAGTTAGCTTATTTAAAAATTTTATGAAACAAAGTCATATTTTCACGAAAATATTTATTTAATTTTTGAAAAGTAAAAAGTAGTAAATTTTTAAAATTTACATGTTTTTTCTTTCAAAGTGTAAAATAAACATTTCAAACGATTTTTATCTGTAAAGAAACTAAATGAACAACAGTAAAACGAAAAAATATTGTTAAATTTTTATCAAAAATTACAAAAATAACAAACTTTATTTTAGAGGTCATTTTTACACTCTTTACATAGGAAAGGTGCACTCTAATAATTATTATTAAACCATATACCTACGTACAAAGGGGTCTCACAGACACTTGCGTACTTGAACCCAAAATAACTTACGCGTATGTTCACCTATATAGCTTAAAATCTTCAAGCACATTGCTGTCTGCCCTACTTAAAAGTTGATGGAAGGGCAGAACGATATAAGAAAAAGTTGGGGAGCAGCTGATCGGTATTTGTTGACAAGTGTCTCTCAGACCCCATGATATGGGTTACGGGTTAATGTTGTGTCAGTACGTTCTCGCGACTGTAATCGTTGTATGTAAATCCAGTGCGTGATTTTGCAGCAGTCATTATTCAGTAGTATAATGTGGGTAATTGAATAAAAATAATTTTTGGACTGGCATTATCTTTATTTGCTATAAATCACAACGTTTCAGCCAGTAAGTATCTTCAATCGTCTTCAGGTGAATACTAAATAAGTATGGTAACTATAGCTCCATTCATCTATAAATATCATATTCTTTACATTTTTTAAACCTTCGTATATGCATAGGCTTCGTGCTTGTGCACTCGCCCTGTGTTTTGCCTTATATACCATTACCTAATATCTGAGTCATAAGTATAGAAATTAGATACTGTTAATAATTTTATATTGTAAATTTACATCTTCTTGGCTTGACTGCACAAATTACAGAATAACACTTTAAAAAAATTAATGCAACACTATATACTTCACAAAATGACCTAAGGAATTACACCCTGACATATTAACACATTCTTAAGAAACACCATGTATATTGAGAAATTTACGAAACTTAGTATTAATGCAATATAGGTCAGCTTAATTTTAAATTAAAGGGTGGTTTAAATGATGCTTCGCATAAATTTCTCGGCCTTCATTCCGCGTTGTCATGGCGCGACCATATTAATTTTTTATGTAATAAACTCTCCTCTTCTCTATATGCATTGCGTAAAATTACTTTTTTACTGCTTTACTGCTGGTCAAAAATCAGCATTAATTACCTACCACAGTTTGTTCCATTTTAGAATGACATATGATATTTTGGTAGGGGGATGCTCTGCAGAGACCAATTTTCACAGGATATTTTTAAAGTAAAAGTGCGCGAATAAAATAATTGCTATCATTAAGGCCACTGATAGTTGCAGACCTCATTTTTTCAGTACTCAATAATAACTTTATTTGGCCAGATTATCTATGAAAGTTTATGCTATTTAAAAAAAAACACATTCACCAACATGACACGCATAATAACATTCATCACCATGATCCACATTGTAAGGATAATATTATGAAACCTTAACTCAGACTATATAAAAATAACAGCACAGCTATCGATCTATTGAATGTACTACCACCTTCTTTTAGACAACTGGATTTTTACCAGTTAAAAAAACGCCTAAAAAAATACTTACTGATGATTAATCCCAACTCAATAAGGAAATTTCAACGTAAGAGAGAACAGGGATATACATATTTTAGGTTAATGTTATTGTTGTTAACTATTAAAATACTATTTTAATATACATTTTTAATATGTACTGTTATATAAATATGTAGATACTGTCTTTATTTTTTGTTAGGTAATTAGGTGTTGACATGTCAATAAAATATATCCGTTTTTTTTATAAATAAAATTGAAATGGAAATAATCCAAAAGTTTGAAAAATCAGGACTGTAGAAATTGTCACTCATTCTGGAAGACCAAGTTAGGCGAAAGTATTAGGAAAATCTGATAAGTCTACAACAAAATACAACGTAGTAACCTTGTTAGAGTAGTTAAAAGCCAAGTTGAGTGATGACTAGATGTTTCCTTATATATTATGTAACACACAACAAACGAAATTACGTCTGCTTACCCTGCAGCTTTCTGCTCATAAATTGTTTCTATTTAATGAATATAAATGGCCTTAAAAGCAAAATACGAAACCTAAACAATGTTTTCGTTGTTAGGGGTTTAAATATTTCCCTTGTCCTGATATACTAACCCTAGAGAAAATAAATGTTATTCTTGGACCTTGTCCGTGATGCTAACTAATAAAGTTAACTAAATAACGAAAGTTTGTTATTTAATTACGCCTAAAGGGTATGCCTTTTATATAGGGATAAATGAAAGTATGCACTGTACTAAACAAAGTTAAAACTTTTTATTAGTAACACTCGAGATAGCTAAAGAGATTTTAAAAACTTTTGTATGATAAACTTTTGTTTTGTAGTTGTAGTATAAATAGATCAATACAAATTTTTGTAGCCGTACTCGACCATACACTTGGTTTAATTTTTATGTTAGTTAAGGAGACGACTTGTTTAGCCTTGTAAAGAAATCTATAGTTTAGGATTCGAATTAATTTTTTGTTATTCTCCAGTTTATATTAAAAAAATATTAAATTTTAAAATATTTAAAAAATTAAACATTAAACTGACGTATTCACTAAGACCCAATTTTATTAAGTTCTCTTAAACTTAAGTTTAAATTATATGTGTTAATTTTTTAATGTGGGATTGACAGCAAAGTGCGAGTTAAAAGTTATAACCAGGTTGATTACTCTCAAATTGAGCTTTGTTGTCAATCCCACATTATAAATCGACCATATCTGACATTTACTACAATTTTAAAATTATCCATCGGTTTAAACCTAGGTTTAAACTTAGGTTTAAGAAGACTTTAAAAAATTGGTCCTAAGAGGTGTTAAATTTAAAACCGTCCTAAGTTGACAATTCTGGGTTTAAAATAACAAGTGAAAGAAAAAGTTTGTATTATAAATATTGTTTTCTCTGTAAATTTATGAAGAAAAAAAGATATTTTAGTAAGTACTGTGTGCTTTAATAGAACTAAAACTTTATTTGCAACATCCCAGTAAAATTATTTATCGTTAATACAATTTAGTTACAAAAAAATCAAATTATTACAAAGGTGTCATATAGCATATCACAATAATACCACGGAAAAAGCACAACTGGAAGACTATAAGATCTAAATATTTCATTGGTCTAAATTAAAAACCCTTTAGTGAATACTAGTGTTTCGGGCAAGGGCCTGGTAGACATATTAAGCACCCCCCACAGATCACCGAAGTTAAGCTGTGTCGCGCGCGGTTAGTACTTTGGCGGGTGACCGCTTGGAAACACGGCGTGCTCTTGCCTCAGAGAAGAGTGTAAAATGAATCGACACCTAGCCATCCTATTCATGCCGGACAGGCCGGATGAGATTGGATATCTCGTAGGATGAAGGTGCCGTTTCACACTCCCCAGTCGGTAGATTACATTTGTGGTCGATGACCGGTTCAAGATGGCCTACGTAGTCGGCGAGCCGTAAAAAAAAAAAAAAAAAAGAATACGAGTTTTATTGTTAAAAAAGCCTATTATATTATAAATTAATATTTTGATGACAATCTGTCATGTTAGTATTGTGAAAGGTATTTTTATTTTCTGTAATGTCCATAACAATAATTGTAATTTTTAAAACATTTTTGAAAAATTGTCAAAAAGGCATTTTTCTGCTGGATTTGATGTGCCCTCTTTATGTAAAATATTGGCATTTACCTATCACTTCTAGTTATGCTAAAAGTAGTTTTAAACTTTGTTAAACTATTATTTTTATCATATATTATTGGATTTTGCGATTCTAAATAAATCTTGTATAATAGATGATACCTCTAAACTGAATAGTTCTTGAGATATTAGCTTTTTAACCTAAAATTTGGACGTTTATTTTTAAAGTAGAAAATAGGAATTAAAGATAGAGACGTGTTCTGCTAAGATAAACTATTAAGATCTGTCAAAATGTTAAAAAGTCATTAATATTAACTTGAAATTAATGCTAATATCATAAAAACTATTCAGTTTAGACAACTGACCTGTTATGCAAAAGATATTTAGAATTTTAAGAAAAATTCGATTTTCTCGTATAACTGGAAGTGGTATAACTGTAAGTAATATAAAAAAGCTACTGGTTTTTAGGGTAAAGAAATTACATCAAAAAAAAAAACTCGCAAAAAAAAGTATATTTTATTATATTTAGTAGGCTTGTTTAATAATATGTAAATAAAACATTAGAAAAAAACTATACCCAGCTTCACTTAAATAACACGAACACCCAAACTTGTTTTTAAAAAAACAATTTATTTAAAAATGAATTACAAGTTATAAAAAATGGACTGTGTACCACAGAATATAGCCAAAGAATGATTTTAGTTTACAATAAAAGTGATACTTGGCTTGAAACACAGATAAGAACTTCTTGGAAAGATGAGCCTGGGAATCTGCTGAATCCGCGGTTTCCGTGGGATTCTGTGCATGTAACTCTTCCTAGTGTATATAAAATATTTATTATCTTTTTAGGAATATTTAATAACAATTTAAATGTGTACAAACTTACACTAACTATAGGAGATAATTACTTTTTAACTGTTATAGATACGAAGCTACAATAAAAGCTACAGGTAGAACTTTTACCGACTTCTTAGAAAATGTAGACAATATACATTCTCAATTTAGACTATCCTACCCAAAAATGAAAAGTCCATCTATGTATCTTACAAAAGTAGATCAAAATGGTTGTGTATTGGTATACAGAAGTAAAAGAATGGGTTTTACACATTACTTAATGGGTAAGTAATTAAAAAATAAGAAACATTTTGTATACAATCAAAGATACATTTTATACAGGTAGCTCTGGTCAATTTTTTTACCTTCGTCATAGATCATCATCAACTTATATAAATGATTTAGAGTATTATTTTTTCTATTTAGGTATTAAAAAATCATTTTGTATTTTGGTTTCATATAAAAATCCAGAATATTTCCAGGGAAAGGGGGAGGGAATCAGCAAATGAAATTTATATTTCGATCCGAGGAGACTTCTAAAAAAAAGACAAAACTTCTCCTACGATAAAAAATCACTTCTAAAAAAGCCTCAAGGAGAGGGGGATTGCCCACATTGTCCTCCGCAAGTGGCTCGTTTTCTGATAGGTATGGATGCGTGTCTTCCTTATCAAATATGTTGTCTATTACAGGAATAAACGACTTAAGAGCCTTCCATACCAGCGTGAAACGCGGCATCGTTTTCTGGCTTGTCTAATTGAAAAGTCAATATCAAATTTTTACTAAGAAGTCCACTTAGGTCGCGCCACTTAACTCTCGTAAAATTAGTTTTTATAATGTTTTGTATATAAAAAAAGACGTTTTATTGCCATCGCCAGACACAGGTACAATATGTGCGCTGTGGGGGAAATGCACTATTTGTTCGTGATGACTCATCGACTACTGCTTGCTCTTAAAGATTTGTTTGGGATGGACATAAAAACATTAACACGTCGGTCGTCGTCGGTCAGTACTAGCAAATACTCTGTGGATTTATGTATTAATATTATTACTAATTTATGATAATATGACCTAATGGTACATGGTTAATATTATTTCGTTATTAGAGAGTTGAGACGTAGCAAAAAAAAGAAGTGGTTTTGTTTTACTTTTTTTATCTTTATTTCTTACTAAAGAAATTGTTTCCTTAAATAGATATTTCGAAGCGACATTCTTCGATAAAGAACACAAACAGTTTCGACAAGAGCACACTTTTTTGTGCAACTAGACCTTATAAATCAGTGGTGTCAAAATGCGGTGTTATGAGAAAGAAAGTTGCTTTATTTGCGTGCTGTACAGCAGTGCCTAATCCATCAATATCAACATATTTAAGGGTATTTGCTGTTTTATCAAAAATATGTGGATATAGTTTATCCTTTATAACAAAATGTCATGTTTATATGTTAACTTAAGGTTCAATTTTAAATTTCAGTAAACAGAAAATTGGACTCTTCATTGCCAATTTAATAAAACTCTTAAGGAAAACTCCTTAAATTTCAGTTTTAGAATAAATGGGACGGTGAAAACTTTTTTAATCACGTTGTTTTAATTTTTTTTAGGTCAACTGGATGAAATAGCCAATCGTTTTTTCAAATTAGAGTTGGAGAGTCATGTATTAACAACTGAAACTAACAATGTCGATGGGAAAATTATCGTTATTGTAACATTCAGATTAAATTTTGACAATACACATTATGTAGGTATTTTATATATAGTGTAAAGGAAATTTAAACCTACAAATGCTGACATAAAACAAATTACAGAAAACTATTTTTATAAAAGTTGCATTGTTATAACACTAAGCGAGAAAATTTGCCACTGGTATATTGAAATTTATGGCCCATGCGCTACTTGTGGATTTATAAACACTGCCGCATGATATAAATGTCAAGTTGGTTGAATATAGATAAATAAAAATTACCTCAAAAGTCCAAGATGGGCACAAAATTACAATCTTTATAAATAAACAAATCGATAAAAATTTCCGTAGACTCGTAAAACTGATCTGAATCAAAATCTCAGAGCAGTGGTATGCCAATGCGTATATATGACGGCATGTTTGAGAATTCAGTGTCAAACGGCGTATTTTGATTACAATGACCCGGCAGCGGGTGTAACGTAATGATCGAGCGATGCACCGTGGTGTTTAAATGTTGGCTAGCTAATCAGTAAACCGTTACTATAAAAATGGCACGACGGCATTCGGGCATTGACGAGAACGTTGCTTTTAAACTGAAAACAACTCATTGGAATTGAATCGACGGCTACTCAAAGCTTTGTGATACAGCGTAATTCTGATTAGCTATGCTGGTCAAGACTTGAAACTGGAACTGATCCGCGGACTAGATACTTGTTAGTTTGGGATCAGTTCCGGATCGATTTACAAAATTTTGTGGATTAGCCATCCCTATATCTAAAACATACGTCACTATGATAAAAAAACTACCTGTTTAGTTTTAGGTATCTTAACGCAACTTTTAGAACTGTCACTTCTTGTCGAATAGAAGAAACTATTGAGTGTTTCTCCACTATACCCAAGCAGTCATCTCTTTAAAAATAATAAATTCATTCTACAATATCCTGTATTGTTAACGGATAAAATAATAAAATATTAAATTTTTTAATTATTTAAGTTCATATTAATTTTGTATGTTTCAACTAGTGTTGTGTCACATGACTTACTGCTTCCATTTAATATGTTTCAAATATGTATATTTTAACAAAGAGATTGAGAGAAAGAATTTTCTAACCAAAATTTCATAGAAACTTATTGTGAAATAATTATTATCAAATAAAAAATAGTTTAATTTTTAAATATTACGCAAAAATGTAAACGTGTTTTGTGACTGTCATCCTCCTCAAAAAAGAAATTTTACGTCCTCAGTTAATCGAGCCCCTTTTTTAAAAGGTTTTTAGAAGACTCGTTTATATTAATAATCAGTACAACGGTGAAGAAGACCAAAACATTCAATTTCGTCTACATTTACTCTTAAATCTCATAACCAAGACATTCCAATATGAATTATCTAGAATTGTCAGTAATTCATTAAATTTTATTAAAAATCTTCTTCCCCACACTGAATACTTAACTCTTGACCCCATAATCGTTCGATCCAAGTTATCATCCTACAAAACTAAAAAAAAAACATATTTAATTTTCTTCTAGCTCATTATTTTAACCATTGAAATTAATTAAATTAATTTCATATCATCAATTATATTATATTACAATTCTTTTCTCCTACATTATATGTAGCGGACATGTTAGTCTGCTTGACGGTTGGTGATACAGCGGCTAGTGATCGTCTGATCTAGGTAACTTTTCCAATTTTTCAGGTTTTATATTTTTCCTCCCAATCCACAAATTCAAAAACAAAATAAACTTCTTAAACGGCAGTAAAGTTTTGGACTTGCATTGTCTTTATTTATCTAGAATCACTACGTTTCAACTGGTAAGCATCTCCAGTTGTCTTCACCTGAAGACCGGTTTCTGTTGCGGCCTACACGCACAGTTTTGTTTATCGTCAGTTCAGTCACAAGAAGAGTATGAGCAGCGGAATTTAATATATCAGACAAGCACAGAAAAAGAAAAATGAAAACAAGAGTGGTTAAAATATAGATCTTGCACTTTTCCTGCATGGAGCTTATACGAAAATGATAAATGATAATTATTTCGACCGTTTCGTGTATATAATAAATTCTGCTTCTTTTTGATATTCTAACCTTCTTAAGTTCCTTTCTGAATGCACTTCTCATATTATGTATCTTATGTTCCACAGACAGTAGCTTCAACAACTACTGTTTTATAAAGTAAAAGTAATAAGCATTCGTTCGCAAAAGCTCTGTTGGCATATGAAGTCTTTTGTTATCCAATAAACATTTTTGTTAGCGGTATACATTTTCAAGTACAAAAATTTCGTTTGAAGTAAAAGTAGGCCTGCAGTCCAATGCTGACCGGAAAACACACGGACCACATACGTTCAGTTTTAACAACCGATAGTTGCCGGCCGGCCTTCGACCATCATTTATTTAACTGTGTGTGTAGCGGAATCGGCCGGCAGGCGATAATCTATCCGGCAAATTCCGGCTGGCCGACTGAACGTGAGTAGGCTACTTTATAGGTTCACAAAGGATGAAATATTAGCATATTGTGGTATATTTATGCATGTGTTTTTGGTCGTGATAAATGTATTCGGTCATATTTTGGTATAAAAACATACCTTTCGTTGTCAAAGAAACAAAAATTGTTAAATACATCAATAGAAACCATCAATAGAATACCAGTGTTTGGCAATCAAAATACCGTTATGCAATTGTTCAAACGTTAATATCTCGGCATTTACTACCTTCTGACACTTGAATTTGGTTTCGTTAGAAAAAATGATATTTGCTTAAACTGGAGTGACAAGTTAAAGGAAAGAACTAATAGACTTAAAGTTTTCAACACAACCTCTGGCGACAGTCTTAGAAGCTTTCTTAGCTGAGATGATATTTTTTCGGAAACTTGAAAATGTTTTTTATTGAACAATTTTTTTGTTTTCAGATGTTAGCCAAGCAAGTAAAAGAAGAAGCCCATTTGAGGACGATCAGCAAACTGCCGCCCTTTAACTGTGTTTTATTGGTGGAATTGTTTCCATTTGCCATAATGTTCAATCCGGCAATGACAATAATAGGCTGCGGAGAAAAGCTAACACAAGTTAGTAGATAATTGTAGATATGATTTTGTTATTTAAGATAATTGTAGTTTATAAGGTATTAGTAGGCATAAGGGGTGTCCGTATTGTTAAGTTAATATTAAGGAACAAATATAATTGACTTAAAATAAATTCAGTAGTTTACATAATATTATATATCACCTTTGTTAAGCAATCGGTCCTAGGGTCCTCTGAAGATATTTTTCTTAATTTATTTTAAACTATTATAGACTGAAACTTAAAATCAGGATATTCTTATACTCTTTATGGGCTACATTGAATAATTATTTTAAAAAATGTTAAAATTTTATCAATGCCATATAATTGGTTCTTCTGGAACCAGCCGACAGATAAACAATTAAGAATTTTATGTGGAAAATAAAACAGTAGTTACTTGTTATATTTTACAGTTTAATTCAGTTTTCTGACACGTGTTTTGATCATTGTCAGATCATTTTAAAAGGTAATGATTACAAAAATCTAGATCTAGTTGAGAATAATTTGACAAAGATCGAAACACGTATGAGGAAACTGAATTATACTGTGAAATATAACAGTATAGATAAATAAACAAGTAACTACTGTTATATTTTCCACATAATGGAGATTTCATTTCACCAAGAATGTAGCCCAGCTCAAATAAATTAAGAATTTATTTTGTTCTTATTAGCATTATTCTTTGTAAATCGGTATTCCCATTTAAGGCTAATTATTGATTAAAATTCGTTCGACTGATTGTCAAAAATCGTAAGAAATTGTCATATCTCACAAAGTTTGCAATTTCGTGACTTTAAATTTTATTGAAATGTTTAAAAAATCGTGTTACAAACTTGTTACTTGTTCCTTTTATTATTCACTTATAGAAAAAGGTTTTCACCACAACAAATAAAAAAATGTAGGATGGAGCCTGCCACTCTAATAAAAAAAAATATTTTTATTATGCCCTATAAAAAAAAGCTTTCTAAAAATAGGTTAATCGGTATAATCGAACAATTTATAGAAGTTTAAAACTTATTGCAGATAAAAAATAAAATAGCAAAATAAAAATATTGGGTCTTTTAACAAAACAATATAATATTTAATCAGGTAAGGATTGACGTCACCCAGAGTTTACATTTATGGTATATCTTATTAAAAACTATGTTCGATTTAAATGTTTACAGTTTTAAATTATGTATATAACCAATTTGAAAACCACCTTATGTAATTTTTTAAAACTTTTAGGTTGCTGGAGGGCACGATAAATTATTGGGCCAACCAATTTTAAAGTACTTTAGGTTAAGGAGGCCTAAAGGAATTAGCTTTACTTGGAAACAAGTAAGTTAAAATTATTATATTTTTAAAAAGAAATAGTTTTCAAAAAATATATAGCAACCGTTTCAAAAGCACCAATTAAATGAATAAATATATAAAAACATTATAAATTTTTTTTTCTGCAGCGCTTTTTTCCATCTCACTATCTTATCGACAACAGTCAAAAGTTACCATAACCTAAGTTACCCAGTATTAAACTAATTTATGTCTATGGATTGAACATCTACTAACGCCTCTTCCTTTCGTAATCATATTTTTTTCGAGAGAATTATCGTCCCCCATGACAAAAAGCTAAATCCACGCTTGTCTACAGAAATCTTTGTAATTAGGTATTTATATATATTTTTATTTTCTTTTCTGAAAAAATTTTTACGTGTCATAGATTAATAAAGAAAACTCTTTTGTAAGAAATTGCGTTTACAAAAGAACCATCAACTCCAAGTATGAACTCGAAAAAGAAAGCCAAAAGCGTGGAAAACATCGACTCCTAAAAAGTTTTATTTAATTAACCTATGGCAACTAAAATTATTCCAGAAGATAAAATTTATATTGTGATATAATGAAATAGTTAAAAAAGTACTTAACTTTCAAAAGCCTATATTTTCATCAAAATTCAATCAATCCGTTCTATTTTCCGTTTATTGGGTAGGCTGTATCTTGAACCACTAAGTACGATATGTGTGACTTCCCTTGTACATATTTTTCTATACAGGGTATAGAGGGATAAAATATCAAGCTGTGTAAAATCTTCTGATTTTAAAATTGATGTTTCTAATATACGAACCTATAAAAATTGAATTTTATTGTGTTGGTTACAGCTTTATGTTAGGTATCTACTTAGTATACCCACTATAGCACAGTGCCATTCGTGCCAATGAAAAACTAATTGCAATAATCGTGAGATGGAAAATAACGCTGCTATGAAACATATTCTCCGTCCAGTTTCAGAGGATGAAGACTACGAAATAGTGTTAACTATAGCCTTATGTTGTGTACTGGTATCAAAACGGACCTAATAGGATTACGTGAGACTATTTAGTCTGAACCAAAGGTCTGCCACTCTTACACAACCTAACCTATGTACTTATGGAATTTATTACAGCGCAGGGCCGTTCGTGTTAATTAAAAAAGTTAAATTCCAAAAACAGTCATAATATATAAACCCACTTTTACCCGGTTTTCGAAGATAAAGAATACAAAAAGTATTTGTTGATTACATCTTTATGTTAGATACCTATTGTATTCATTATAGCGCAGTGCCGTTCGTGCCAACCAAGAAAAAACAAAAAACGTTCGTTATGTTGCTACTTACGCTGCTATAAAACCAGTGGCGGCACCAAGATTTTTGGGATGTGTGGGCACAAGCGGGCCCGATGATGTTAGGATAGGCACTACCCAAATCGGTGCCGCCCCGAGCTGCATAGGCCGTAGATGTGATCAAACGATCAACGCTCTTGTCCAAACTGACTGCTAAATAAAAAGAAAGGTTATCATGGTCTTCGTTATGTCTTATTACATTATTAATTACATCCCTGTAAAATACCACTCCTTGCTCATTAAAAACTTCACAGCCAAACCTCCCTTTCTCCTCCTGCGTGATACTAGGGTAAACACCCATCATTTTAGGGTGGGCCAGCGCCCACCCTGGTCTCACCCTGGCGCCGGCGCTGTATGAAACATACTTCTTCCGTTTTAGAGGTAGAAGAATAAAGAATACAGAAACTGTTGATTACAGCTTTATATTAGATAGTACGCATTAATAAAAAAAGAATATGTTCCAAAAACGAGAGGGCAGTATGTTTCATAGCAACTTAATTAAGATTTTATTTTTATTTTTTTTATTGACACAAATGCTACAGTACTATATTGGACACAGTAAGTACCTAATATAAAGCTGTGATCAACTATTTATCATATTTAATTTTGTCGAAAAAAAAGGGGGGGGGGGGGGGTGGGTGGATAGGTTTCAAGGCGGAATCACGATTTTTGGAATTCATTTTTATTTATTTTTATTGACATGAAGGGCACTACGCTATTTGGGGTATAGTAAATACCTAACATCAAGCTATAACCAACACAATAATCATAGCTTTATATTTTGGAAACATCCGAATTTTAAAATCAGCAGATTTTACACAGGTTGATATTTTAGCCATCACCCTGTATAAAAAGGTCATAAAGTGAAGTCACATAAATTGTACTTAGTTGTCCAGGCGACAGATTATCCAATAAATAGAATGGATTGATTACATTTTAGTGAAAGCATGAGCTTTTGAAAATCAAATACCTTCTTAACTATTCCATAATTTATTGAACGCAGTGTATAGTGTATTATAACTTATTTATTTTTAATTCTTATTATTTTATGATTAAAATATTAAATAAAATTTTGTTTCAGTGCTTTTATTTAAAATCAGTGATGTTTGAAATCGAAGTATTGAGGACCGAAATGATAAAAGAGAAAAATCAAAGTAAAACTTTGCTCGCTGAAAAAGCTGAAAACTTAAAAGACTCGATAGAGATTGACGGGAAAAGCATATCGCCTTATGCTCTTAGAAGAGACAGTCATACAGGCCAAAAGAATATTTTATTAAAAGGACAGATGCAATATTTAGCTGACATTATTGCGATTATTTTTCTTTGTTGTCCCGTGTAAGTATTAAAGTGGTCTGTTAACGTGCTATAAAGTAGATTGACTATATTATGTAGCTTGAACTTCTTGTTTTGATATTTAAATCGAAATTTGTTAAAATTTATATTTCGTAACTACCTACAAAGTGTAAACTTTTAGCAAATGGTTTAAAATAGTCGTAAACTTATCCTAACTGGTTATAAAAAGTTCTTTTAGAATATTCCCATGCTGCTTAGAATTTTATTGGGGTATTTGGGATAATCTTTTAGTATAATCGGTATATCTTAATTTTTGGAATTATTCAAAAACGTCATTTAATACCCTTTCGTATGTATTATCCAGTATCGTTCAGTGTTATTTAATCTGTTCATTATGAGTTGTTACCGTTCAGTCATAATTTAGAATCGTGCAGTTCATTCTCATCTAATGTTGTTTAGTATCATTTAGTATTATTTATTTAGTATATCAAACAGTCTCTGCTTTTACAAGAAATGCATAAAATGCTTCGGCCGCATTGTTTTAATATTAAAAATCACTAAATACAATTTTAGTATAATTCAGTACCTATTTGCATATTCAGTATTATCCAGTACCGTTTAGGATCTGATACAATATAATGGTAGAATTTGAATTGTTATTACTTTCCAATTGGCAAGTATTGCGTAAATTACTATTTTAGTTGTCCTTCCCTAACTTTTTAGACAGTCTATTTATAACCCCCCGCCCCACCCCCCATGGAAAGTCAGGTGTTCAATATTCTTAAATATCAACCGCCTTAAAAGATGTTTTTTGGACCTCGGACGATGGGGTATTCTTACAGGGTCGGCTTTAAACTTTAAAATTTCCAGAACTTTTTTTTTATCGAAGAGAAAATAGTAATTATTTAAAAACAAAAATTAATTAATACACCTCTATTTATAGGCAGCAAAATAATTTATTGTTTTTTTGATTTCATATCCATTCTAGTTTAGATATAAAATTGACCAATCACAGTGGTCAATTACAAGAAAACCAAATTTACACGTCGTTTTCTGACACATAACAGAAATAAGATTAAGAATATGCTTCAAAAATATGCCAATCTGCCGGATAAAATTGATTTTTTTTTAAATTTAAATCAAAACATTTATCCCAGAGTCTTTGCATAGACAATTTTTTTCTAGATAACCGACTAAATTAAAAGGTTTCTAGAAAAAAATTAATTTCATTTTTAATAAAGGTTTTAAGGTTATATTATTTCTACAGTATTGCCACTTCTCTTTCCACGTTTACAATGTTGTAAATTGGCAGATTTCGTACAGTTTGGTGCATGGTGGACATTTTAAGTGGAAAATAAGTAAGACCTGAATTCTATTCAAGTATATAAATAAAGCGCTGAAGCGATTCAAAATTATATTTGAATATGTACCTATGACGACTGAAGACGTTACGTTAAAATAGTTTTTCTTTAAATTAAAGTATCTATTTTAGCTAAATCGCTAAAAATCTTTTTAGCGATACGCGTAGTTTAAGTTCTGAACATCTAAAATATCTTCTTGTGATCTTATGCAGGCTTGGTTATAAACTTGACAATACATTAATTTCGAAGTGAATACAAACAAAAATGAATTAAATTTCACCAATGAAATTGAAACATAAGATAAGTTATTTATAAACGTATATTCTAGCGCTTGTTCCAAAGTACTAAGCCGACCCTGTATTGTCAGCAGGAATACGCAATTTTCCAAGGTCTAATGATTTTTCTCCCGGTCCAACAATACAAAGTATTTTTGCAATATGGCTTTATACAGAATAAAGTCGTGGGTATATCAAGAAAAAATAAAAAATTCATTCACCGATTTAATAAAAAAACGACCTTAAGAAACGTGACTGTTGTGCAAATCTCTTTAGTGAACTCGAAAATAAATCTATTGTCCGCTGGGACGTACAATACAAACTGACCTTTTCTTTACATTTGCTATTTAATTTTCTACCTTTCAAAACAAGGCACAGAGGTATTAATTTTATTTATTTTCTATCATTGATATTTAATTTAAGGATAAATAATGGATATTTAAATTAAAGGCATAAAGTACCCCTCCCCCTTTTTCCAACTCGCGAATTGCTTGAGATATATTAGTCAACTTTGCGAGGCGTAAATAATAATTCATAATAATATTTACCATCGAACAAAAAATTATCGAAATATAAGTTAGTGGCAAGCGGACAAAGTAGTGCATCTGTCTCTAGCATTAAAGTACACAGGGGTGTCAAAATCATATAGGTCCCTGGGGGTACAGGTAGACAATGACGGTATTTCGTCCTTATTAGGACTCTACGCAACGCCATAACCCGTAAGCATCTCCAGAAACAGCAGAAGCGTAATAAAATAAATACTGAAAATGCGGAATCGATTTTATTACAGAAGACAGAGGCACCGGACGTGAAATTATAGGATTAAAAAACTAAAAACAACCTAGACACGGTAGGCCACATGCCTAGTATAGAGCACTACATTTTGTGGTTCACTATAATAGTTTCTTTTTCTATTTTATTATTACGGGCTAACTAAACTCAGTGGCGGCTCGCGATCTTTTAAAAATGGATAAGAGCGAGGGATAGTGCGGGTACTTAAACAAACATTGACTAAAAACCTGTGTAACAAAACGTCTCTCTTATCCTCATCTGTCCAACGACTGAATGGAGTTTCCAACAAATTACAAACCATGTCATTAATTGGGTTCATTTTAAAAACACTCAACTAAGTAGGTACGTACACTGCTGAATTAACTGAAAAATAAAAACAAAACTTTTTTTTAATCACACGGTAAATCACTGAAAAACGATATCTACGACCGTAAGTTTCGTGAAGCCTCAAAATAAATACCGCGAACCTATGCTAAAACAATGGTGCATATACATACGTCTGATCTATTTTTAAATTGCCCTTCATCATAATGCAAATTGTTACATGCTGTTTGTGTGACACAACTAAGTAGGTACGTACACTACTGAATTAACTGAAAAATAAAAACAAGACTTTTTAATCACACAGTAAATCACGTAAAAATAATTTCTATAACCGTAAGTTTAGTGAGCCTCAAAATAAACACATTAAGGTTAGGCGAACCAATGCTAAAAGAATGGTGCATACAACTGATCTATTTTTAAATTTCCCTTCATCATAATGCAAATTGTTACATGCTGTTTGAGTGACTGACGTAACGTAACCATAGCAACGGTGAATATCAAAGCCATGTTGGGCGTTGGGTCTTCACTTCCTTTGAGCTAACGGACACGGTCGCTGGGGCGCGCCAAAATACACGAGTGTTTATGATTATTGTCCATCGGAGTTAACCATGGCCCTATTATGCATAGCTATATTCGGATTAAATCAATATTATTAATTCGAACATAATTATTTTTTAAGGGCTAAAATGGTAGCTGTATTGGTACAATAATATTTTCGAAAAACTTTCCACTGATTAAACTTCTCTTACATTTTAAAAACTATTGTTTTACCATTTAGAAATGGCATAGAAATACCATTCATCTTATTGCTCTATTTTCTTTTATTTACATTTTGCATTGCGAGATATTTATAATGCCAATTTTATTTATATAGTCTTTTTAATATTACGATTTTATTTTGTCTTGACTATTACGTCTAGTGTTTGTATGATTAGTGTTTGAATTGTATTATTTGTTATGATTTTGTAATGATCATATATTTATCACAAGAATACATTACTCAATAAGAAACTAAGTTTATCATTCACCTTCTTTATTATACAGGGTGTTCTGGAATTGACGCATTATGTTTAAATTCGCAAATCCTTTTTCGAGGTCAGATTATTTTTAAATGTCGAATTAATATAACATTAAAAAAAAGAAAATTTATCATTTGTTTGCTGTTTACTAGAGGAGTTCTAAAGACAAAGTGACATGTGTTTTTATTTGAAATGTTAATTAATAAAGGTCAGTGACCCATACATCCTATATTAAGAAATTAAAATTAAACCTACCTCTTCAAAACCCCAAAACTGCCACAACCATAATAAAAACAATGGCTATAAATCCAATAAACGATTAAAATATTTGCCCTATTTCACATCGCAACAAAATTTTACTTTTTTTAAACACAAATTCCCACTGTACCAAAAGTCTATAGCTTTATAACACCCCGTATAAATATACTACTACTGAATAGGTACGCGTTTCGATTCAAAACCATCAACAGGGCTGGCAGGTTTAAAATATTTAGTTAACAAAACGTTCAAAACAAATTACTGGTATAGATCAATAAACATAGTTGATATGGTGTTAATCTAAATTTACAAATAATTTTGAAGCCGAACAAATCCTTTTAAAAAAATTTAAATTACCTATCTATATTTCAAATTAAATTTGTATTTTAATATTTCTAGTGTGAACGACATAGGAGAGTTGCCAGATCAAGGATTATATTTAAATGATTTAAATCCACATGGGCTAGGAAAAGAAATGGTATTAGCTGGGTGGCAAAATAATTCAAAGTAAGTAGATCTAAATCTATCTAAACTTATTTAGGAATGTGAATAGGGTTGAAACCGATCGGTGGGCCGTTTGAAAATAAAAGTTTCAAGATATTTCATTATTTTTAAAGTGATCAACTTCTGCCAATGTTTTCTTGTTTTGAATGAAAATAAGTTAAAATTTACACATGAATTTGTGAAGAAGGTCTATATGTATTTAAGCAACATGAATTGCGAGTCAGTTCAATCTCTTTAACCTACATTTGTTCGTAATTCCCGATATTTAAGCCGAATAATGGAAAGGTACTGAATGTTAAAAGGTGTCCTTAAAGTGAAGCGAAACTTGAAGTTACGTTTATATTTCAAGCTAATATCATTTATAAAAAAGTAAAATATGTGATGCGGACCAAAAAAAACACTTTTTCGATAAAGATGAACTTTCAAGATTCATAGATTCATGTTGTTAAAAGTTGCCACCAACTTGTACATTTAAGATTTAAAATATTATGTTGTTTATTGGTTAGAGTAACATGGTCATATTTTTTAAGGCTTGTGGAAAATCTATTTAAATCTTTTTAATTTTTCTTTGTAATTTATATTTTGATGATAGATTACATCACCATAGTTTAAACCACTTAGAATAATAGAAACTACAAGTATTGAAATGATACAAAATTAGAAGTTTAAAATGAGCCTTATTTATTATATTTTCTATATGAGTTCGAAATGTCCATTATTAATCAAACATGATACCAAGATTTCTAGCTGATGTAAAGAAAAGAAAATCATAATCATTAATGTTGATTTAAAATTGAAATTAGTGTTGCTTATTATTTTGGAATGAATATTTTTGGACCGATTAAAAGTAAACTGGTCCTGTTTTCATTAAATTTTAAGCCATTATTTTAGACACAGTAGAAAGATCCGCATTTATCAATGGAACCCAATGAATAAGATTTTAATTTTTTATTTTGTGATAAATTTGTTTATATTCGATAAAAGCTAATATGTTACAAGATACAAGTTACAAGTATAAATTACAGCAGAGTAACTGTTTAATGGTCGGAGACAATGATGTTTCTTGAATGATAGACGAGTTTTGGACTTGCATTGTCCTTATTTGTTTTACATCACAACGTTTCAACTGGTAAGTATTTCCAGTCGTCTTCAGGTGAATACTAATAGAAGATGACTGGAGATACTTACCAGTTGAAACGTTGTGATGTAAATCAAATAAAGACAATGCAACTCCAAAACTCTTCTATTATGAAAGCAGAGTATTTATGAAAAACATATTTATCTATATTGTGTCCCAATACAATCATTTATATTGCTAATGGCATGTTGCAAGACATGTGACCTAGATGGAGGATGGGATATAGAATTTTCGCAGTTCACATCATTTGATGTTTAACATAAATATTGAACAGTGCCCAAAGAGGGTTATAAATTATACAGTACATGAAAAGCACTATATTTTTCACAGTAATTTATAAAGACACCTAACTTGTCCTGAATGTTTTTTTTTGCAATAAAAACAAAAAAGACTTACGAATCCAACAAAACTATACCAAAATAATTAAAGAAAATAATGAACGATTTAGTTCTACTTTCTATCTCTCTTGTTTATACTAGGTATTGCTCACGCTCATCAACCGGGACGCATATTCGTATCGGACGTAGCTTATTGCACATCGAAGTCAACCGAATCAAACCGATATACGTACATTATCGAACGACCGATACTGCACAGATTTGTGCAATATCGGTCGTCCGATAAGACATGCACAATCGCCGCACCTTGTGTTACTGAAAGTAGAAAATAGTTTAATCTTTGTGTTTTTCTTGGTGTTGTTTAGTCCCATATGTTGCGGAATATGAGTAATATTTATCCAGATAATTATGATTATTATCCATCAAATGACGATCATATTATAAGAACAAAATTGAAGTCTGAAGAGGAAATAAATGTAAGCAATTTAAAATAAATAAATAAATACCATAACCATATTTTTCGTACCATTTTAAATAATGTATTCTTTATCTTGACCCTTGAAACTATAATAAAGTTATTAATTTCCTATTAAATCCCTAATTTGTATTTTTTACGTTCTCCTGTTTCTGGATTAGTTAACTGTTCCATCCATAAGGTAAAAATACGTTATTATATAAATTTTTTTATGTAATGGCGTAGTTAGCTTTTTTCTAAAATTAAGTTATGATCCAAACTTATGATTTTTTTTTTGACACCATATATATTGTTTTTTTGTCTTATTTTCGTTTTATAGAGCTTTTCAAAAATATACAATAATTCATATTTAATGAGGCTAAAACTAGATAAGGCTGAAACTAGCAGACATCAGACGTGACGGTATTCTCGCGCTAAGTATATCAAATGTAATTGACAGCAAATTTCTTATAAATAGTTTATTAAGTAACAAATGTTTATGATTTTTTACATACACTTATAAAAAAGTTGGTACTAAGTACTTAAAGGGTTAAAATAATTCTTGTTTCAAAAACACCCCTAGCAGACTGGTTTCAACCCTTTTCAAAGCAAAATCAACAAATCCCAGAAAGTTTTTTTTTGTAATTTTAGACTGTATCAAACAACTGATACTGCACAGTATTGTGCAATAACGCGCGTCCGATATCAGTTTGATTCGCGCATTTCCACTGTGCAATAAGCAACGTCCGATACGAATATGCAACCGGGACACAACCCACTTAAGAGACTTTTTTGGCAAATGCTTGGTTAAATATCATTTTTTTGTTGGCTTTGGCAGATCAGTCATTTAGCCAGACACTTATAGCGGTTTCGATTATCAATCGGAGAGTACTCTAAGAGCGCTCTGAGACATCATAGATCGGCCCGAGATCTGTCATAGCCTTAGACCACCTTGTCTAAGGTCATAACCATATAGTGGGATTACTTGATTTCGATAATCGAAGACGCAAATCTTGGGGAGAGAGCTCGATAGCAGTAAATTGAAAACGCTATCAATGTTTTATGATTTAGAAACATAAATGGTTAATTGTTGAAATGTTTGCACTTAACATTCCTTACTTCAGCACCAATTAGAGAGACTCGAGATTATAGCATGTAGAATTTTTGATTCATTTATTACTTTAGAATATTTTTTAGGGGGATAAATGATTAGTAATTTAAAGGTTTCGGATAATTAAAACTATTTACGTTGATATAGCCCTAAAAGAAAGAAGACATGGTCACACGCTTTTCGCTCTGGGCCGATCAGAGCATTTCATAGACAAACAGGAGAGCCTGGAGAGAGCACATAACAATAGGAATTACGGATAAACTCAGAAACTAATTTCGACCTATATTTATAGTTTGATATTATTTATATTATAAGAATAATATAATAGTCTTCTGCGCTCTGACATTATTCTTCTCCGTTTAGATATGGATCAGGTTAAAAGGTGTAAAAATGTGCTGAATACCATTTACACTATACTGATTGTATTATGTGATTGATTCACAATCATTAGTTCGTTCAAAACGTATGTAACGTTATTATAGAAAATATTTAAAAATGTTATTAAAAGGAAAAATTTACAATACATATGTGAGAGCTAAATCTATTACGTTCTGCTTTAAGTTGTCACATCACAATATAAATGTTATGCGATTTTAAATAAGTTCATACATACATATAAATAGATATAAATTTAAAAAAGGGATTTGTTTAAGAGGATCGACATATTATTAGGGGCGTCAGAAAATTTTAAAAACTTCTTATTTTATTATTGATTTGCAGAATATTATATTTCTAAAGTAATTTTTCCACTGATTTTTTTTCTTGTATCTAAGCTGTTTCATGCAATAAAAAAATACGTTCAAGTTTTCTATTCTTTGTTGAAAATTAATGTTATTTAATTTCAGATAATAAAAAAATAATATAAAATCCTTTATTTTATTTTAGACTAGAGTTAATGTTCGATAAAGCTGAACAACGCGCTAGTGAATTAGAGAGCAGTCTAAGTCTATTGGAAGTATGGAAAAAACGTGGTGATGACTTGCTGTATTCGATGATACCTAAACCAGTAGCTGATCGATTGAGAGCTGGTAACAGCCCTTTAAGCACTTGTCAGGTATTATATCTACATAGGCGCCGAATGCATAGGTGCTCTGGGTGCCTAAGCACTCATACTAAATTTGTTACAAGAAACTCTGATATTAATGTTTTTGTTAAAAAAATTACAATTTAAATGCTATTTTTGAGTTACCAAGGTTATATTTATTTTTTGATTCTCTCTTCTTATTTTATTTTTGACCTTTCGCAGGAACCTCAGTTCTGTTGCTGGTATTCTTACAGTACTTATTTTTCAAAAATGTGTACTTTTACTTTTTTTGGCATTTATTTCTGACCTAAAAAGCTATTTTTTTATTAAATTTAATAGCTTTTTTTCTTTTTATTATTTACTTTATATCCTCTTTCCTCCTTTCCCACGCCAATATCGTCCTCCCCTAAATTTAAAAAAAAAACGTATTAAAATTGAAAAATAATGTAGTATATACGAGTGGGATTAAATTTTTCAAAAGTTGCTTAAGTACTCATTTATCGAAGCAAATACGTTTTAAATACAATTTTCAATTATAAAAGTTGTGGTCCGTCCACACAAACGTCTGTCGTCCAAGTTAATGTTTACTATTAAGTTGATTTTTTATTAATATTTCATTATAATATTCATCATTAAATTCTAAATTCATCGTTTTACATTTTCATTAAATTTAATATTAAGCGGTCCATGCTCAATTTGTATGTCATAATATCTCCGCGTGTATGGTCGCCTTTAAAGGTTCCTGTGAACCGCCTGGTCTAGGAAGCAGATCAGGAAATAAGAGTCGTGTAAAGTGGCCAAAGGAGAAGTTCAGCTCGTGTCCGTCTCCAAATTATAGTTTCCGCCGCACTAAAATAATTTAAAAAAAAACAGAAAACCCCGACCACAAGCCGGCCTGCTGGAGATCTTCTACAAGTCGCCAGGTAAGAACTTTTAAAGGCCCGTTTTTCTTAATTTTGGATTTTCTATTTTTCTCATCAAATTGAGCATCGAGGGCTCCCTTAATTTGGGAAAAACGACTGTAGTCACCCCAAGTTGTTTAGAATTAGAAGTTATGCCCTTCTAAGTATTCAAAAAACGAAAAAAATACTTATTTCTTTCGGCTATCTTGAGTAACTTCCATATGGAGCCAGAATTCTGTGGTCACTGTATATAGAATCGGACTAAAAAAATTGTCGACGTTATTCAGATCTTCAGTCGCCATCTATCCTTATCTTTCCATAGATCGTCTTTCAGGTCTTTATCTCGGAATTGTGTATCAATTCCTTCTCTCTGACTATTTCTTGCTCTTCCTCTCTTCCTTTTCCCCTGTGGTGTCCAGTTGATGATCCGCTTGGGCATTCTATATTCATTCTTTATGTATCGTTTCGACATGTCCTTACCATCTAAGTTGCGGAATGCTTACTAAAATTAAAATATTTAACTATTACGATCAGACTTATTAACATTATTTAAAATAAAAACTTATGTAGGAATATGACAAAAAAAAGTATTTATGTCAACTTGAAATTACTATCTCCAATAGTCCCAAGTAGTATGGCTGAAGCAGCCAGTGGTGGCTCGCGGTCTTAAAAAATGGTGAAGAGCTATGTATAGTGCGGGTACCGAAACAATCATTGACTAAATACCCGTGTAACAAAACGTCCCTCTTATCCTCATCTGTCCAACGACTGAATGGGTTTCTCAACAAATTACAAACCATGTCATTAATTGGGTTCATTTTTAAAACACAGAACTAACTAGGTACGCACACTACTGAATTAGTTACTGAAAAATAAAAACAAAACTTTTTAATTACACAGTTAATCACTTAAAAACGATATCTATACCCGTAAGTTTCGCGAAGCCTCAAAATAAATACCTTAAGGTTAGGCGAACCAATGCTAAAACAATAGTGCATACGACTGATCTATTTTTAAATTGCCCTTCATCATAATGCAAATTGTTACATGCTGTTTGCGTGACTGACGTTATGTAACCATAGCAACGGTGAATATCAAAGCCATGTTGGGCTTTGGTTTCACTTGCTTTAAGCTAACGGACACGGTCGGCTGGGGAGCGCCAAAATGCATGAGTGTTTATAATTATGGTCCATCGGAGTTAACCGTGGCCCGATTATGCAAAGCTACATTCTGATTAAATTAATATTATTAATTCGAACATAATTATTTTTTAAGGGCTAAAATGATAGCTGTATTGGTACAATAATATTTAATATTGTCGAAAAACTTTCCTCCTGGTTTTATTTTTTTTTTTGGTGAAGAGCCCCTTTACCTACTTCACCTGACGAGCCGCCACTGGAAGCAGCTGAGATCGTCAATTATTAATATTTATCATAGGTAACTGAGATCCTATATTAATTAAGCCCTACAAATGAATTCTAAACCACTTTTATTCTTTTTAAAAATAAAGATACTTAACTTTTACTAAAAATAAAATATTTGCCCCTATCTTAATTTATATATGGTTGGATTATTCATATTTCTTTTCATGCGTATTTTGAATTCAGTAATGCAGTGACAATCTGAGCTAATTAAAAAAAAAAGATCCTAATAAAAAAAACACTATGGCGCAACATCTTGTGCTGTCACTGTATAAATGATTATTCCCCTTAAGCCAGTTTTCGAAAATATTCATATAAACAGCACAAAATCGATAAATCTGATTATACACATAGAAAAATTCCAACAAAGCCCATAATATAAACAATAATTTATCGGGAAAAATTATACTTTCAAATAAAAAAGTTTTATTTCTTCGAAATTATAATTTTTATAGCTTTCTTTTCTTTTGTTTGTATTATTAAAAGTGAAAATCCTAAATAATGCAAAACTAAAGGGTATGCTGATTTTACAATTTGTATTTTTAATTCAAAGCTATATAATTTTGGCTCGAAACTAATCCTACTTCTTCAAGATATACAAATTTCATGTTAAGAAATTTTATCTGTAAAAAATTATAATTTACAAATTAATTATACAGGGTGTTTCATTAAGGTCGACGTTAAATCATGCGGTAGAATTATGGTACCATAATCGAAAAGTAGATGAAATTTGCTAGACAAAATATTTAAACCGGAGCTCGATATCTCCATTCGTTTCAGCGTTATCGCCAATAGAATGATTTTTAAAACTTTAAATGAAGAAACGATTATATATTTTTTGAAAAAAAGTGGTACGCTACTGATATTTTTCCATGTAGATATTATTTCTGATTAAAAATGATTAATTAATAATAATAATAATAATAATAATAATAATAATAATAATAATAATAAAAATAAATAGTCGAGCTAATTTAATTAAATTATTTTAATTAAGAACGGTGTGCTTGAGGAGAAAAATGCAAGAGAGCATTTTTATGCAGAATTGACCAGTTTAATCCGAAATAATATCCACATGGAAAAATATAAGTGGTGTACCATTTTTTTTCTAAAAAATATATAATCGTTTCTTCATTTAAAGTTTTAAAAATTATTCTATTGGCGATAACGCTGAAACGAACGGAGATATCGAGCTGCGGTTTAAATATTTTTTCTAGCAAATTTCATCTACTTTTCGATTATGGTATCATAATTATACCCATAAATAGGAAGACAAAAATCACAAAGTCATGGTCTCAATCATTTAATAAAAAACTAAGGTGACATGTTTCGCTCTCTACGGAGCATCATCAGACCTAAAATTGTATAGAGGTGTGACCCACATTACATTTTAATACTATTTAACAGCCTACCTTCATTAAAACCAATAAATGAAATAACACATTAAAAACAAGACGAGTACCATGTTTAAAATTAAATAAAAATTAAAATAAAAGATAAAGTTAATCCACTATCTAAGTCTGGCGTTTATTCCTTGAATTGTGCTGACTGCCCTGCTGTATATATAGGTCAATCAGGTAGAAAAATTTCCACTAGGGTCCATGAACATCTTAGTTTAGTTAATAAATACCATAATACGGATATATCTAACACCAAGTCAGCCTTTGCAAATCATTTGTTGGATTCGGGACATCAATTTTCAACATCTGAAAACGTAAACATACTGCATGAATGTGAAAAGAGCAAAAAGTTAGATTTACTAGAGAAACTTGAAATTACTAGGGCAAAAAAGAGCCCAGTCCTTAATTGCGTTAATGAAGTTTTCAACTTTGAACCTTATCTTATTTTTAATAACTTAAATTAAATTATTGAATATTTTATAACCTGTTCTGGTTCTCTCGCCTAAATTGGTTTGGCAGATTGACAACAACATTGGGCGGGGGGGACTTCTTCGTTTATATATTTTGGCTTTTTCTACGCTTGGCCTTAGCTTGGTTAGTCGTATTCTCCTGTATGGTTGCTTCACTCTCCCTTCTACCCGCTTTTATAACTGTCGTTTTTTGTGTTAGTTTTAAGATTAATCGTAACTTGTTTGTTTTGACATGGTACTCGTCTTGTTTTTAATGTGTTATTTCATTTATTGGTTTTAATGAAGGTAGGCTGTTAAATAGTATTAAAATGTAATGTGGGTCACACCTCTATACAATTTTTGGTCTGATGATGCTCCGTAGAGAGCGAAACATGTCACCTTAGTTTTTTATTAAATGATTGAGACCATGACTTTGTGATTTTTGTCTTCCTATTTATGTTGTTACTTTGGTCTCTTTGAGAAAATGGACGATTTTTTCGAATATAATTATACCCCATGATTTATTTCTTAGGAGTAAAATCAAAAAATATGTTATTATTGCAAATTGGGCCCTCTAGCATTTTTTTTGAGAACTATTATGGACAACTAAATACGATTGGCGAAAGTAAATACATTTCTCTTCCAAACAGTCTTTAGTTTGCTAAAATCGGATAAGTCGTTCACAAGTTACAGCGATTTAAATGATTACACTTTCAACCCCCCTCCCATTAACGTCGGTACGCCAATGAGCATAAGACCAGAATGATGCATAATTGTCCAAGCTTTTTAATGGTGTTATCAAAGATATACCTTAATGTGGAGATATGTAAAATTTTAAAATTTACTTTTTAATTACACCCACTTGCGGCAAAATGCCGAACTTAAAAATTATTTGCAGGATTTTCTCATGGCCACTTTGGTTATCAATTTTTTTTTCTGAATTTTTATGCCCAGTAGTTTCCGAGATATGGCCGCTCGTCGACCTTAATGAAACACCCTGTATAAGTTATTATAATTATAATTATTGGGTTTAGAAGACATCTAAATTAAAAAAAAAATTGTTGCTAATGCAATTTTTTGTTTATATAAAATGAAATATAATATTCCGTCATTATATAATACATTTTATCCACAACTGACCTATAAAACGATCATAATCGACCGATTATTAAACTTAGAAATCGATTTTTTCTACCTCAACACTCAACGCGGAAATTTAATGACAATGACGTTTTTCCAGGACCCGAGTGAGCACATTGTTCATTTATACCCCGCTTTTAGAGAGACTCCGCGCTCGATCCGAGTGACACTATACTTATTCATATAGTTTAAGACAAAATACTTCATTTGCTAAAATGATATGCTGCTAAGTCTTTTTATTGTAAAAAAATATTTTATAAAATCTAAGCCAATCGAAAAATTTACTTATTACTGTATGCAAAACAAAAAACATGGGTAAAAAAATCCTGACATGTAGCGGCACACGTTTGTTGCCTTATAATATATATATTTTTTTTATTATATATTTTGAGAAATAATATAAATGAAAAAACTATAAAGCACACTTGTTGCATTCGTTCAACCACACGCCTCCACGATGGTTGCGGCTTTTTTATAGTCTCTGACAAAATGTGTAATTTATAATTATAATCTCTCAACAGTAATAAAACATTTCCCGTAGTGAATTATAATATACTATTACAATCATTTTAATTCAATGCTTTCAAATTATTTGCTTCCAGTCCATTAAGCCTAATTAAAATTGAACCGAACGCGCCGAGGTTTAAAAGGATCTAAAATCGCTGTGGCTACATTCTTCCTAAAAGTTTGGCACAAAGTTATGTAAAAGTAATTATAAAAAGTATAAGGGCTTTATTCCTTTTTCAATTATGTTGCCTTGAAATCTTTATGATCCGATAAAGTTAACCTGCCACGGTATTTAAAGATCTTAATTACACCGTCACCCAGTGGCGTATTTAAAGGGGGCTGCCAAACTGCAGCCCCCCCCCCCCCCGAGCCTTGGAGCTCGGGTCTAAAAGTCTAATTGCAACCTAATTTTTCGTCTCACACTTGTACATTTAATTTAAATCTATAAATAACGTATTCTTGGCTCAGATTACAAAGGTCTTGTAGGAAGCGTTTAGTTTTTAAACTTTTTCTTCATATTTTTTACAAATTTTTTTAAATAAAGAGCCAGCTAGGAATATAAAAAAAAACTTTTACAAAAACAAATTCAATCCAACCATGCAAAGGGTAATAGGTAATAATTTAATTTTTTAAATTTGATAGTAAGTACAGTAGATTATCCGAAATAATGTGGACCGGATAAGCGAAATTTCGGATAATGCAGAGATTGCGGAAAATCATTAACTATAGGAAAAGTAACTATATCTATGTACTTTCATAGATGTACATCATAAATTCTAATACTTATGTATGTATGCCTACATTAGTATCTATTCATATTTATACATTTAAAAAAGAGGTAACTGGTACTTGTTTTAATTTTAAAGTCTGTCGATTTGATTAATTTCTTAGAAATTTCGGATAATGCGGAGGCATAGCAAGAATCATTTCGGATAATCCGGTTCATGGGTCGTTTCGGATAATGCCGAGTTCGCATAATCGGGTTTCGGATAATCGGGAGTCTACTGTAGTTAGGTTAATTCGAGGGTTAATTTTAATCGAACTTTAGTCGTGGCTCCGAAATGTTTTCGTCTGCGGCGCTTTTCGATCTTCTTCGCTGGGGACATTATCATGAAATATATGTAGTTCCGACTGTCCCTCTCTCCAGGAAAAAATTGTCCTACTTACGACCACTGAGCCCCCTCCCCCCCCCCCCCCCCCACCGAGGAGCATATTTTCTGGCTACGCTACTGCCGGCACCCGCCAGCAGGTCTTTAATATTTTATAATTATGTCAGTTGACTTTGGAAATTCTATAATACTTATAGTTCTTACATTTTTGTTTAGACCTTTGACGTTGTGACCGTCATGTTCTGTGAACTGGTTGGATTTAATTCCTCAACAGTCGAAGATGCCATGGAATTAGTCAGTACGATGAATGCTGTTTTCTCTTGTTTTGATTCGTTAATGGATACATTTAATGTGTATAAGGTAATTAATTAAAAAACTGCAATAAGTTAGTCAAAATATCAGATTATAGTAAATAAATTTTTTATTAGAGAACTAATAACTAACTAACAATAAAGTAGCAAAGTGCAAGTTCACTAATTTTTTATATTCATTTGGGAATAAACGATGTATTAGTACCTGCAAGATTAGATAAGTATATTTTTTACAAATTTTAGGTAGAAACGGTGGGACAAATATATTTGGCAGTTTGTGGTGCACCAGAACCAACACCTCTTCATGCACAGAACGTATGTGATGTGGCACTTTGCATGACACGCCATGTTAAACAACTGCAAATTCCATCGGGTACCAAAGTTGATGTCAGAATAGGTGAGTGATATTCAAGTTTTAATAAAATGCAGATTTGTAGCATTTTAAGGTTTTATTGATTATTTTGGTCTAACTTAAGGAAACCCTTAACTAAACCTCCAATTTTCAAAATAATTAGTGGCGGCGCCAGGATTTTTGGGATGGGTGGGCACAAGCGGGCCCGATGATTAGAAGGTGGGCACTACTCAAATCAAAAATGACTTCTAAAAAAAATGTCGTTGCCTTCCCCATGCTCTATAACGCCATAAGCAGGGTAAACAACTCCCCTCTTTTCCAAACTGGCGACTAAAAAAAGGTCATCTTCATCTCTTATTACATCCTTCTATAATACCACTTCCTTTCTCATCAAAGATTTCATAGTCAAATAGCCCTTTAACCACGAAAATTCCTTTACAAAACCGATTTCCCCAATGTTGTGTGGGCACTAGGCTGGGCACCCGTGTTATAGGGTGGGCCAGTGCCCCCTCCCCCCCCGCTGATATGTAACATTTTCGAATTTGATTACCTGATACATTATGATTTGGTGAAGCAACTAAACAAGAAATATTAAACAAGCTTACGTTTTAGGTGATATGAGATGTACCTAAATGGTCAAGTAATGTTTCTGCAGAATATTAGGATATTAAATATATATGCTCTACTTGAATTGTTTTTTCACGTACAACCCGATGCTATTTATCTAAAAGCGATGCGCCACGTAATTGGTCGATATAGTCACTATTTAATAAGTAACGATGAAACATGAAACAGCTTCAAATATTAGCATTAGAAAAAATTCACAAGGAACCCAACTTTGTTTATTTTCTTTGCGTACGATTTTTCGAAAAAACTATATTAAAAAGTTTCCGATATGTTAACTAAATCTGGGCAGACACTGTATATTAAAAACATTGGGTTCTCTTGCCCAGAATCCTGGCTAATGTTTATTAATGGATTTTTAAAACCATTTTAAATTTGGACTCACAGATATAGAAAAGTGTGAGAAAATCATTATCATTAAACATTAAAAAAAATATATATTTTTTCCAATTGGACTGTACTTTAAAAAAAAATAGGAGTATTAAATAGATTAGGAGAATATTTAAGTACTTATAGTAAAAAAATGATTTTTAATTGTATTATTTTACCTCACTTTGTATTTTGTAGTTCGATTTTATATATGTGTTCACAACAAGATAAAAACAGCAGTAGAGTTTTGGACTTGCATTGTCTTTATTTGTTTAGAATCACTACGTTTCAACTGGTAAGCATCTCCAGTCGTCTTCAGGTGAGCATGACGTCATCGAGCATGACTCATCAAGCATGACTCATCCAGTTATGCGTCATCACCTAGCAACACGCATGACTCCACCCACTAATCATGCGTCACAGCACCTGCCTAGTATAAATAGAGCTGTAGTTACCGTACTTATTCAGTATTCACCTGAAGACGACTGGAGATGCTTACCAGTTGAAACGTAGTGATTTTAAACAAATAAAGACAATGCAAGTCCAAAACTCTACTGCCGTTCAAGAAACGTCATTGTCTCCAACCTTTAAACAGACACAAGATAAAAACAGACTACAAGTTCTACAAAATAGAGCAATGAGAATAATATCGGGGTGTGATAAATATACCAAGATAACTGCTATGCTAAATTGTTTAGAATGGATAAATATAGAAATTTTTTTATTATTTTGTACTTTGATTTTTATTCATAAAATAAATTTAAATATATCAGCACCATAATATTAAAATTTCTTAACAAAATTTAATGAAGTTCATATTCACAATACAAGAGGAAACAACAACTTTATTTTGGATCATATAAATTTAAAATCTACTCAAAAATCAATATTTTTTAGAGATATAATAGAATATAATAAATTAGGGAATGAAATTAAAACATATAAAGAAAGAAAATATAACTTAAAATTATTTATAAAAAAGTTAAAAAACCAAATTTTACATAATATAAATTTAATACGATAATAGTCTTTATATAAATGTATTAAAATAGCTAAATAAGCTAATAAAAATTGATTATTATTATTATTATTATTATTATTATTATTATTAATATTATTATTAGGGGGGGGGGCCTTATTATCAAATCACTATTAAAAAATAATCAATTTTAATTTGGTTATTCAAATATTGAAAGTGCCAGAAGTAAATATTTCCAGTTGCATTTATGTTTTGCACAAGTTGCATTTTTTTACTTATAATATTATTTTTTTACATTGTTCCCGTTTAAATAAAAAACTCTTATTTTTTTTTATCTTTTAGGTGTTCATTCTGGACCAGTAGTAGCCGGAATAGTAGGAATAAAACTTCCCAGATATTGCTTTTTTGGGGATACTGTAAACACTGCTTCGCGAATGCAGTCTACAAGCTCGGTAAATTTTCTTTTTTGTTTACTTACATAATTTACTCTTTTTAATTAAAGAAAACATTATTAAGAAAAATATTCCATAAAATCCCAAAAATTAGGTCAGCTTTGTCAATAACAAGAACACGATTTAAATTGCCAAATAATTTTTCTATTAACTTGACATATCAAGTTTTAAAACCAAAAGTAAGTTGAGTGCTCTAAGAAAACCTATTTATGTTCTACTACGTCATTATACCATTATTTCTGAATGTGTTTGAAGGCCATAATTTATAACCTATTTTTTGGACTGAACAGTAACTTTATGGGACTGAGGAGAAAAAATACACAATATAAAAAAATTCTTACCATTTACTTTCTCCGTAAAACTATTCAATGGTGACATTTTGCAAGTCAACAAAATCCAGCTAATTAATTTTTCAGGCCGTAAAATCTTCACACTGGCTGATACCTGAAACCGAATTCTAGATAGGAAATAATTATATTTGCCCCTGAATATGAAATAGGTTTTTACAAAATTGTTTGTGTGGATTCCGAGAAAATCACTTTTGAAATAGCGTTTAGAGGGATTTTGTTGATTTGCAAATGTTACCATTATTATGATTTTCCGAAAAAAGGACATAGTAAGAAAATTAAAATCGTAATTTAGGCGTTAAATATTGGTAAAAAAATACAATAAATTACAATACTATGTATGACTGGCCTTCTCTATTGTATATAATTATAAACAACTCTTTTTAAAGTTATATATTATATACTAGTAACATAAATATCTTTTCTCCACGACCATTATTGAATGCAATAATTCCAAAATCATTTTTGATAATAAAATGCTCTTGAGTTGGAATATTTATTCTGAAACACTTGCTTCTTATGCGTTTTGGGTGTATTTTCATTCCATAACAAGATATGTAATGAATATTCTGTAATTGATCTAATCGACATAGGTTGCCATGAATTTCGAAACTGTCAATGTCAGCAGACAAATTTTAGTGCAAGTCAAAATATGAGTGAAAAATCGGATGAATCAGATATGGAACAACTGGATAATACTCCACCTGAAATTACAAATACTGAGAATAGTATTTTTGGTCGTGGAGAAAATATAGTCTGCTACTCGGTTAAAATGAAAATTCGATACTCGTGGTTCCTCACGCTCGCTACGCTCGCGTTCGGAATCTTCTACTCGGATCAAATTTTCATTCCAACCTCGTTACAGAATCTACTATTACTGACTTTAGTAATTTTTTAGTCTTATTTATACTGTGCCTTTTTTCAGCCGGGAATGGTTCATATATCTGAGGGCACCAAAACATTATTACCAAAAGAAAAATATATCATAAGAAATAGAGGAGTTGTAAAACTTAAGGTAACTTTTGTTCTTAGCTTACTTATATAAGTATTTAGTCTTAAAAGGAATACCTAATCAAGATTAACTTAATTTTCTATATGAATTTAATGTCATAATTGAAGTACCTAGTTACTTATTCATCTAATGCATCACGCCTTGACGACGCATTTATATAAATTTTAACAAACTATCTGCTACCTCTTTTCTAATAGATACAAAAAAATTATGAAACGACATTGGATCTTTTCGGGAGTCGATCCCGAACACATTTAGAGAGTATTAGCCCATGCGCACTTTAAAATGGGCTATGCGCTGTAATGACTTATTTTAAAGTGCTCATGCGATAATACTTTGAATGTGTTCGGAATCGACCCCGCAAAAAAACCCAACATCGATATTCTCCTACTTCTTTGAATGTTAATCTTATTAGGTCTTTTCGCGAAGTTGATCCCAAACACATTCAGGGTATTAGCGCATGGGCATTTTGAATGTGGCTATGCGCGGTGATGGCTACTTTTAAGGTGCGCATGTTATTATACTCTGAATGTGTTTTATGCGTTTATTAATAGGTCTTTTCGCGGAGTCAATCTCGAATAAATTCAGAGTATTAAGGCAAGCGCAGTTTGAAATTAGCCATCACCGCGCATAACCAATTTTGAAGTGCGTAAATTGTGTTTGGTATCGACTTCGCAAAAAGACTTATATTCTATATTCATAAATGGTCTTCTGATAGACCTATACAGGGTGATTCACGGTGGATGGTACGTTAGAAGTATATGACGAACCAGTTAACGAATCGTTTTGAAAATTTGGTTGTTTATATAAACGGACATGCTCTATTTACCTAAAATATTTTTAATGATGCAGTGTTGCCACGTCTACCTAAAATTAGTAGCAACTTCGTTATTTTAAATGGAACAACCTGTATTTTATTAAATTTTTGAACCCTCTATTACTTTCTTAATAACTTTATTTAAAATTATTCTATACTTACCTCTTACCGTTTCTAAGATAATAATTAAATTGCATTTTTTTGACGAAAAACGTTAACTTAAAAAAATGTTGATATTTTTGAACTCTGAAATATTAGAGCCCCGAAAATTGGTGGATGGGTAAATATTACCAGGGGGGCTTTTAACCCTATGCCGAAATCTTAGTTGCGATATACAGGGTGGTTTAAAAATACAGTTAATTTGGGGACTTCAATAGGTGACCAAAAGTATTTTTTTTTAAATGTAACACCCTGTATATTATCACTGATTTAGAAAGCTACTTAAATTGGCTCTTTATTTTTGTATAACATATCTATAGAATAGTGACAACGTTGTAAACATGTCGGACGTGGAAATAATCGACGATGAAAAAGTAGCGAAAAATACCGAAAAAATGATGTGCTGTTCAACTAAAAGTGCGTCAGTATTTGTATGTATAAATTGTTACGGCATTTTTCATAAAAGTTGTGTGAAAAGAGATTGTAAATCAATTAAAATCATCGACCAAACAAAAGTGGAATGCTGTCAGGGGAAATTGGCGGGAAATGATAAAGATCGTAACCTGCACTATATCGAAGAGGAAAAAATGAAGATGGAAATTCAATATCTGAAAAGGCTACTGGAGGAAACGATTGATAAAAACAATGTGCTAAAATTGAATAATTAATTGCAAATGGAAAAAATAATCGGATTGGAAAACGAGGTAAATCATGAAATATTACAAAAAACGTCAACAAAACAAAAAAAAGCGGCAACACTGTTAAAGGACAAAGAGGTAGATCACAAGGAAATGCCAAGTACGCAAGAGGTAAATCACAGAGAAAAGCCAAGTATTGAAGAAGACGGCCAAAAAACTCGACAAGCTCATGTGGATCAACTGGGACGAGAAAATGTCGACAAAGAAAATATTGATCACAAACTATCAAAACCCGACTCAGGTAGTTCGTTTTCGTCGAAGGTCAAGAATAGCGGCAGTAGTTCAAATGCACATCCTTCGAAGAACAATGACACTTCTCATGTTTACCTTCAAAATAAACATCAAGTGGAAAAAATACCTGACAACTTGCAGTCGGAAGGCGATAAATGGGAAACGCAGAAACGCCGGGGCTTTAATCGCTCAAGGCCCGATCCGATTCAGGGAAGTAAGGATGGGGCTTCAAGTCTAAAAGTTGCACCGAGAATTTCCAACACCTATTCCTGGTTGTTTTTGTCTGGTCTTTCAGCTGACACATCAAATAAAGACATAGAAAACTATTTAAGAACTAATGGAAAGGATACCTTTATATGCGAGAAGCTAAAAACTAAAAACCAACACATAGTTAGCTCCTTCAAAATCGGTATACCGCAGGAAGACAAAAGTACTGTACTGGATTGCCAATTTTGGCCCAAAGGGGTGTTAATAAACAATTTTTTAAACCTTCGAACAGTACTTCAAGAGAAGTGGGAGAAACACAGCCAGGAGGCGGGTGCAACAGGTGGGACACAAGTCTTACATCAAGCATAATACATCACAATGTTCAGTCAATTGGAAACTGTGTGGATGCTCTGCAGGAACTAGTAAATAGGTACAATGACTGTCTTGCTTTGTGTGTGAGCGAGCATTGGAAGTCTGAAGACCAATTAAAAAACTACAAAATCACTGGATATGAGCTAACTTCTTTCTACTGCCGAGATGAGGGCCTGCATGGTGGAGTGGCTCTGTACTTAAAGTGTGGCACAAAGTGGAAAGAACGAAATGACATTGTCTGTGTGTCCGAAAGTGTTGTGTTTGAGTGTGCAGCGGTCGAGGTTATGCTTGGAGGCTACAAAAGTATTATCCTATGTATTTATAGGGCACCAACAGCGCCAATTCAGGACTTTTTAAATAGGTTGGAAAATGTATTAACCAGTATTTACGATGAATATCATCAAATTTTTTTAGCAGGTGATTTTAACATTAATATTAAGGATAGGAGTAAGTGTGCTGTTGATTTTATTTCCTTATTGTATTCATTTGATATTAGTCTATCCATCTTAGATTATACAAGAATAGGTAGGACTTCCATGAGCTGCATTGACAACATTTTCACAAATTCTCAGAATTTCAAGTCAGAAATCTTAAACACACATATATCTGACCACACAGGGCAGAGAATTGTTTTTCAGGCTGGCAAAGGTAATCTTACCTCACCCAAAGTCACTAAACGAATGTTCAGTATCGATAATAAAAGAGAGTTTAAGGCTATTCTCTCTGAGCAGGATTGGGAGAATGTTTTTGCTGTTCCAGAGTCGGAGGTCAATGAGCAGTGGTTAGCCTTTATGCGTACTGTGGTTCCTATTTTCAATCATTGCTTTCCTGCCAAATCAGTGAAGCATAAAAATAAAAATACACCTTATTATCAAAGTCCTGAACTTTTGGCTTGTAAGAATGAACTGGATATTTTACTGGTAATGAGCAGGGGTAATGACGCATACCAGGACGCATATAGGAAAAAAAAACGTGAATACAACGATCTGCTTGCAGATGCTCGAAATGCTCAGTATGTCAACCGTATCAAAAATAGTGAAAACAAATCAAAATGTATTTGGGGAATCGTTAGGGATATCAAAGGAGGTGGGAAAAGCCAGGGCAGACTTGAGATCCCTGGGAACCCCACAGAGATATGTAATAATTTTAATAATCATGTAATCAATGCAGCACCAGATCTCTTAGCTAACCAGCGCCCTCCCACACAGTTTTCATGTAACATAGTGCCTAACTTGAGATCTTTCTTTTTAACTCCCTTATCTATAAATGAGACGCTAGCCCTAGTAAATAAACTTAAAAATAAATTCAGTTCGGGTCATGATGAGATTTCAAGTGGCTTAATAAAACAGTGTGCAGAGGAGTTGGCAATTCCAATTTGTCATATTATAAATAACTCTTTTAAGTACGGTATCTTTCCTACTAATCTAAAATTGGCAATTGTTAAACCTCTGCATAAGAAAGGTGACCCTGCTTCTTTGGAGAACTACAGGCCAATTAGTCTATTACCTTCATTCTCAAAGATCTTCGAAATGGCAATGTGCTCTAGATTGTTGAGTTTTTTCTACTCTGAGGGGTTACTTAGTCCATCTCAGCATGGCTTCTTAAAGGGTAAATCTATAGAGACAGCTGTTTATGAGTTTATTGAGAAAGTCATTGAGGGGCAGGAGGATAAGAGCCTATCCTTGGGCATGTTTCTGGATCTGTCCAAGGCGTTTGACAGCCTTGACCATGCCATTATTTTAGAAAAACTGGAGCGGTACGGAATAAGGGGGCCCCCATTGGACTGGGTGCGCTCGTACCTTTCAGATCGTGGTCAGAAAGTGCTGATCGAGAAGGATGGTAGGCGGTACTTTTCGGAGGTGGGCCGCGTTCGTATGTGAATCCCACAGGGAAGTGTCATGGGTCCGTTGCTTTTTGTGTTCTACGTCAACAATCTGTCGCCTGAGGTACTGGACAGTGATTCTCATTTGGTAAATTTTGCCGATGACACCAATATTTTGGTACTGGGGTCCTCGCTGAATGAGCTTCTTGGAGTCTCTAGTGACTGTCTGGACAGGACTCAGGAGTGGTTCACAAAGAATAAACTAGTTTTAAACAACGACAAGACCAAATATGTGTGTTTCAGATCAAAACAAAGAAACGGTGACATTCCACAGGATGTCGTGCTCTGCTCCCGGGGTGTAACTTTAGCCACGGACACCAAGTTCTTGGGAATCTACATTGACCAGAATTTGGATTGGGTGTCTCAGCAGGTAACACATGTTTGCAACAAGCTAAATGCTGCCTGCTACTCTCTCAGAGTGATGGCTAAATATCTTGACCGCAGCACACTAAGAATCGTATACTTTGCAAACATACAATCAACATTGCGTTTTGGGGTTATATTCTGGGGTGGTAGTATTGAAGCTGATAGGGTGTTTATAACACAGAAAAGGGCAATTAGGATTCTTTTGGGGTTGTCATGGAGGGAGTCATGTAGAGGAAAGTTTAGGGATCTAAATGTATTAACTCTGCCAGCTCTGTATGTTTATGAGTGTTTGATTTTTCTGTTTAAGAATAAAGATAAATTTCGGCAGCATGAGATACACCATCCATTTAATACCAGAACTATTGGTTACAATGTTCCTGTGCACAGGCTCACATCCACTGAAAGGGGTCCTACCTATTCATCTATAAGGTTTTTTAACAAATTGCCTGCGCATATTAAGAGTGAAAGGAATTTTAAAAGGTATAAGAGAGCTCTGTTTGTCACTATTGTAAAAATTGAACCCTACAGTGTAAATGAATTTCTAGAATATATATTTTAATAGTACCGAGGTGTATGTTTTTAATGTGTATCTAAACAGTGTTGTATATACAAAATTTTAATTATTGTTTTATCTTTATTATATAAGTTTGTTGTGTATAAGAGTTATTGTGTAATATTATTGACGCCAAATCAACCAATTGGTGCTGCATTTTTTGTAAAATGTTATCAATTTTTTTGATTAAAGAACTTTTGATTTGATTTGATTTGATTTGATAGCTAACTAGTCAAGTTTTTGACTTATAAGCCATTATTTGTAAAATTTGCTCAAAAATTTGATTTTTAGTAAGTATGCCATGACAAACTCTTGTTTGACATAAAAATTATGGCACTTTCTTTAAAAATTCAGTTAAAAATTATTGAAGAAAACTATTTAAACGCAGTTCTTATGAATTTATTTATTTTATTTGGACAGTGTGATATAATTATCGCTAGAACATGTATAAAGTTTAATGAAATGTACCCAAATCTACCGCCAATGAACCTAAGGAAATTTATACTATTTCAGGATTGTAATAAAAAAAAATTAAATCGATCATTTTAACAATTGTTCAAAACGCTGTCCGTTTACATCCAAACACTTTAAGATGCGGGTATTTACCGCATTAGTCGTGGAAGATCTAATCTCATTTGGATTTTGTTCTCTAAATGCTTGGGTAACTCGACGCAGCAATTCTTCTTTTGAATGTACTGGTGACTTGTAAATTTTTTCCTTAAACATGCCCCACAAGTAAAAATCCAATGGATTGAGATCGGGTGATCTTGGAGGCCAATTCCAAGGCCCCAAACGTCTTATCCAACGATCATCAAAAAGTCTATCGAGTTCCACTGTAACTTCTCTTGTACAATGTGCAGGAGCTCCATCGAGTTGATACCAACAGCTTTGATAATCTTCAAGGGGCAGATTATCAACAAAGTTTTCGACAACTGTTCTTAAAATATTTAAGTAGCTTCTCGATGTTAATGACTCGTCGTATATAAAATAGTTTAATTGATTGTCCATTAACATGCAGAAAACATTAAAACTAAATTTTTCTTGAAGTCCAGCTTCCTTGGTGACATGAGGGTTATCTCTTGACCAAAAATGACTATTTCTTCTATTGAAAACCCCTTCCCTTGAAAATTTAGATTCATCGGTCCAAATTATTTTACTTAAAAAGTTTGGATCTTCTTGGGTGCGCACTAATAACATCTCACAAAATTCAACTCTCTGTTGTGGATCTTGAGGCTTCATGGCTTGAACTTTAGTAAATTTAAAATCATGCATGTTATGCTGTTCTAAAATCCTCTGGACTGATGAATATGTTAGACCTAAATCATATTCAGCACAACGTATTGACGACTGAGGAAATGCATGAAAATAAGCCAAAACATTAATCTGGTTGTCTTCGTCAGAAGTTACGGGTCGAGGCAAGTTTCTTGGGGCTTTTAAAGTTGAACCAAACTCAGTAAAATTTTTCTGGATTGGTAAGAATTTCCTTAAGTTCATTGGCGGTAGATTTGGGTACATTTCATTAAACTTTATACATGTTCTAGCGATAATTTGATCACACTGTCCAAATAAAATAAATAACTTCATAAGTACTGCGTTCGAATAGATTTCTTCCATGCTTTGTAATCATTTAGTATCTCAGTCGACAATATTTAATAAAATACCACAACAATAATGAGAGTGACATAATTTTTATGTCAAACAAGAGTTTGTCATGGCATACTTACTAAAAATCACAAGGAAATTAAATTTTTGACCAAATTTTACAAATAATGGCTTATAAGTCAAAAACTTGACTAGTTAGCTATAGATATGTTATACAAAAATAAAGAGCCAATTTAAGTAGCTTTCTAAATCAGTGATAATATACAGGGTGTTACATTTAAAAAAATATACTTATGGTCACCTATTGAAGTCCCCAAATTAACTGTATTTTTAAACCACCCTGTATATCGCAACTAAGATTTCGGCATAGGGTTAAAAGCCTCCTGGTAATATTTACCCATCCACCAATTTTCGGGGCTCTAATATTTCAGAGTTCAAAAATATCAACATTTTTTTAAGTTAACGTTTTTCGTCAAAAAAATGCAATTTAATTATTATCTTAGAAACGGTAAGAGATAAGTATAGAATAACATTAAATAAAGTTATTAAGAAAGTTATAGAGGGTTCAAAAATTTAATAAAATACAGGGTGTTCCATTTAAAATAACGAAGTTGCTACTAATTTTAGGTAGACGTGGCAACACTGCATCATTAAAAATATTTTAGATAAATAGAGCATGTCCGTTTATATAAACAACCAAATTTTCAAAACGATTCGTTAACTGGTTCGTCATATACTTCTAACGTACCATCCACCGTGAATCACCCTGTATAATAGTACTTTAGGTAGAGGCACCTATTATTAAAAAACATATTATGTATAGAAATAGTATATTTTTTTCTGATATTTATTATTTCATTTTAAGTTCATTCTGGATTTCTATACTAGCAAGTATATGAAAAAAATGAAATAAAATTTGTTGATTTATTAACTTATATATTATTAAAAACTGTTTCTTGGGTTTTTGGTCAATTAAAAAACAACAAATTTAGTTTTTTGACGTTTCGGTTTATTTTTGTCATCATCGGAACTATAAATAATATAAGTCGAAAATTATAAAATTGGTAACAAAACGAGAAATCTCCGAAGAAAATAATTTGGAAAAAAACATAAGTAGGTAACTACTTTATATTATTTACATTGTCACTAATTCACAACAGCTAAAAAAATATATAGACACAAATTTAATATGAAGTAAGTGAAATAATTATATTTAAATTAGTTGAAATTTAAAATGGTTTAGGTATATAACTGATGCTTTTGATGGAAAAACTAAAAAAAATGACGAAAAAAAGCAAAATATTGATAAGAAATGGAAAGGCGAATGCGTCACTAGACCTGGCTCTTAAGAATTGCATCATAAACAAAAAAAATGTTGAATTTCAGAATGTAATACTTAAGAACAAAAATTTATTACCACAGACATGGCTCCGAAGTCAGTCTTTGTGCTACTTAAAAAAAAACAGTGTCAACGATAATATTTTTACCAAAATAAAGCTTTTATTATTCAATAATAAAGTTAATAAGAGAACAGTGCCAGCACCGTAGGCAAAATTATTTATCAAAAAATTTGGTAAAAATTAAATTAATTATATTAAAATTTATAAACCTGCAGTATAATTTTAAATTTAAATACAGAAATGATTTATATAAAGAAAATTAAAACGCCTTAAACTATAAAAATAATATAGAAAATTTAAGTAATCCTTATAACAATTACCTACCTAATAAATGAAAACATTATACCATCAACATAATTATGAATCTTTATTATTAGAATGTCCAACAACAGCATCACTTATACCTACTTCAAATTTGAACATTGTTTAATAGTCACGCTTTAACATATAATCTTCTTCTCTGTATTAATCTTTTTCCGACTTAAAGGTGACAGTATAAAATAATTCAATGTATGTTTTTATCAAATTTATTTTAAATTTGATGATGTAAAAGATTTTATTTCATTTTGTCCAGTAAATAAACTTACCATGAACTCATTTGCGGCCGGTAAGTGGAACATTACAGTGTCAGGTACTGTAATGTATTGCCTTGCAACCATCTTTTGTTTTTAGAAATAATGACTTTTTACTTTGGATTTTTGACAAGTTGTCACTTAAAATTATAGGAAACAAAATGTTCAAGTACACATATTGTACCAACTACCAACTTTAGTAAATGAAAAATGTTACACAACTACAGAATAGGCTCTCTTTTACAATTTTTTAAATATTTTGCTTAACTAAAGTTAGTAATTTTTATTTTATTTAAACTATATTCATATTCTTTACTCAAATATTATAATTTTATCTATTTGACAGTGACAAGCAAAAGACAGTTACAATTTAAGGTCATGTGATTTAATATTGCCAATAATATTTTAAAATTTGTAATGATCATTTCTATTAAATCTTTTTAAAAAGGATTATAATGACCAAATGAAATAAAATATCATACGATACACATCCGTTAGGTGTTATTACAGCACTCGTTTATATTCTAGACTCGGCTCCTACGTCGCCTCGCCCGTAAACCAACTCGTACTGTAATAAGTCACCTACCGGCCTTGTAACGTAAAATGCTATTTCGTTTCGTCAACAATTTTATAATTTCCGAATTATATTACTTGTAGTTATGTTGATTGTTTAGACTAAAATACGCCAAAACGTACACAAGCTAAACTGTATTATATCAAACGATCGGGAAAATAAATTACATTTTGAATAGGAATTGTTTCTTCCTAGGGTAAAGGAGATGTGGAAACCTTCTGGATATTTGAGGATGACCTAACAGATGGAATTGATTAGGATATCCGACGATATTTTTAAAAGAATTAGTAAACTGGATCTGGAATAGCGTAATATTTGTTAAATTTGTGATCTACGATTCCTAATAAACTTTCTAGATGAGGTGAAATATTTTTAATATGAATAGTTAATAATCCCATGACATGTATAGAGTAAATAAAGATAGTTGATTTGAAGGTTTTTCTTTTTTTCTCTATTCCTAATTTATTTATTGATGTCAACAGGGAGACAAACAGGTAAAAAGATGGGCATAGTCGAGTTCAGTGTATAATCCTACGCTAATGACAGCCCAGTTCAGTCCTAACTATAGCCCAATTCAGTCCGGCTCCTAATGGCCCATATGCGAGTAATAAAACAATCATCGTGGGATTACAAATACATTTATTTTTCATAAAATAAAAACTTCTATAACTAACTTTAAACCTGTAAGTACATACATAAAACATATTAATTATGAAAGTCAACTATTGTCAAAGTGTCTACGTCACTGTTTCGGAGTTCCTTATGAACCAGCTTTGACTGCTTTTCATTAATGTCTTCGGTGACTTTGCGATTTATTGCATTGCTCAATAGATGTCTGTTCCTCACAAAGAGGTTCATGATTGTGATTGTCAGAAAGTTGCACAATCACATTGGATTTTTCATAAGTTTTCAAAAAAGCCGGACGCTTGGAGCCAGAAAGTTCCTTGTGATAGCGAAACTTAAAATTGTCGATTACAATAAGTTCTTTGCGTTTCTCACTTAAGGCAAACTTCACCGATTACAATATCGCTGACACATAAGAAAGGTAAAAATCAAAAATACAGATCAAGTTGGTACGAATGCACAAGTGCTAGCTATCAACTAAACATCATACTTCTTTAAGCTTTTGCAGAACATTTTAAGGGATTAAAATTTATAATTTTGACCAATATAATAATAATAATAATAATAAATTTGCATACTTATTGCTAATGACCCACCCTAATTGCACTGGGACTGAACTCACCTATCTCAATTTTGGGCCAACGCATTAACGCAGGTAAACCTGACTGAACTCGGCAGTTCCGAAAAAGGGCGATATACCCACTGGAATATCCAAATAATATAATGGGCGGCATTAAAGTCGCCTCAGAGCCGGTACTTCCCACAATTAAACTCGCCTTGGTTTAAAATTTTGACCATTACCAGGACCCATAAACTTGCCTCCGCCTAAAATTTTGATCATTACCTGGACCCAAATACTAATTAAGTATGTAATAATTGGTTACTCGGAATATCTAGGGATGTTACTTCTAAAGTGGTTTAGGGCTGATTATTTTGATATAACTTTATCTAACTTTTTTGAATTACAACATTTTCTGTTGGTGAGAAAAAATTATTTTAATCATGGAACCAGTCATTTCATACAGTCAGCGTGGACAACCTCTTTTAGTTGTGGAGTCTGCTAATTTTGTTATAAATCTTGAGTTAAAAAGTGGAGAAACTTCTTGGCGATGTGCATATGGAACCTGCAAGGCCAAAGTATATACAGTGGGAAGAGACTACGTGATTACTCTCAAAGTGTTAGACCATTCGCACGAAGTCAAAGTTTAAAAAACACATCGACAACTGATCACAGCAGGTGTCAAGAGAAAAGCTACAGATGATATTCACGATAAGCCTTCAAAAATTATTCACCTCCAATTAAATTAGAACAAAAGCTGTTTAGAGACTTTTTCCGTTAAAGACAAAACCTACGTTTGGACTAATTTCTACAATCAAAGAATAAACATTTTACCACCTTTCCCAAAAACATGGAAGAAATCTTCGACGCTGTTGAAAATCTTTTAATGGTCCATCTTCCAAAATGGTCTCAAATCTAGAGTATCTTTTATCAAATGTTTGTCTTTTTTGAATAGTGCTCATTAGGGCAGTTAAATTATATCTTTTATTTTGACATTATCGTCAATATTTAAATTTAAAAAATTAATAAAAAGTCGAGTATTGTGATGACATTGCAAACGTTGTTTATATTTAAGTTAAGTTTTTTTAGTTATGACGAAATGTATATGTAAGTATGTACATGTAATATAATGTTGTGGATAATAAAGCCTGTTTGAATTTTTTGAAGTGACCAATGTGTTTTCTTTTATTTCTCTAAAAATAGTTCCAATTTTAAAAAAAGAGTCTTCTTAAATAAAGTAATGCATAACACCAAGTAATCTGATCATTAAAATCTTGGGGCGGGTTTAAATGTGGGATTTTATTAGGGACGAAGGGTTGGAGGCGACTTTAATAGTTGACCTTTCAATGGATAATTTTCGAAGCACCTTTCTTATCTGTAGGCGAGTTTAATAACGACCAATATAATCATTATGAATTTGAATAAAATAATTTAAGTCATAATAAATAATATGAAACAAACCGATACTAAAATAAAACAAGATGAGAACTAAATAATTTACATTAGCTTATATTCTACATTAGACTGTTACACTGGGGATCAGAAAAAATATTTCAGAGACCAAAATAGCAAAATTTCTTTATACTAATTCACAATCTGTCTTGAAATAGTCTCAGTTGACTCCGGTTTTATAGATTCATGCTAATTATGATAATTACCTACCGAACTGCCCTTAATGCATGCGTTAGACCATTAAATGAGAAATGCCTCGATTTATTATACCAGGGGTACTCTATAAAGGGTTTCAATACACATAACATAATTCCTAAATGGTTAGTTAGTTATATTTCAACTACCAGTTATCGAAAGCTGTTCGTATTTCAGAACTTCTGTTCTGAGCAACATGTCGGGAGTAAAAGGACCGGATCACTTTTGCTACAAGTTCGTGTGCGTACAAGGGGATCTCGAAAACGGTAAGAGATACGAAGATGGTTAAATTGAGGCAAAGTTGCGTATTTTGGGCTTAATAATTTGGTGAAAGGAAATTGTAAATATTTTGAATACCATCAAAGGTATACGAAAAAAAAACGAAATTTTTAGTTTTGATTTTTAATTTTTTGCACTTTCATTTTGGATTTAGGAAAAAAACAAAAACCACTTTCTCAACACCTTTCTTTAGGTTCTACAAGATGGAGTTCTTAGTTTTCCAATTGGACGTTTCGTTCTTTAGATACCAACCTCAATTCATTTCTTTTAAATACGGACCTAAAATTTTTAAAACAGTTTTAAGGACTGCTAAGCTTTGGAAATTTAATACAATTTAGAATTTTTTCAAAATTTTTAAGCTTTGTTACTTTTGTTTGACACCTTTCATAAAAGAAGGCTTTTCTAAGAAACATTCATCTGCGATAGAGTATCTTAATTTACAATCCGCCATACACCCGATGCCTCTTTGTGACGAGCTGCCTGTAACTAATCCACCTCAGAAATATACCTTTGATTCTGATGTTGATCCAACGGATTTAAACGGAAGTGTACTGGAAAATGTCGCGGTCTCATCAATCTCACAAGACTAAGATTTTGGTTGTGAACTTCCCAGTAAAAAGCCTCATAAAAAAATACACCTAATAAGGGTCCATATCCCTTATTGCCCAAGAAAAAAGCAGAACAATTGGCCTCTCGATTGCAACAATGGAATTTACTTCAAGATAAAATAAAAGTTTCTGTGTACCGAAGCCGTCAGCAAAACCTAACGCCATTTTTTAACATAAAAACAATTTGGTAGCCTGTAGGGACATTGAAGGATTAATGGAAGCTTTAAATATTGTCTATGATCCAAAGGATTGGAGATTTTTAATTAATTCCTTAAATCTGTGTTACTCCATTTACACTCTTATGTGGTTGTGTTACTTTTACCTTAAATTTCTTGTAGGTACGGAACTTATCACTTATACCGGGTCCGTACCGGGATTTTAGTGTCTGTTTAAAGGTTCTTCCTTGTTCAAACTTCTTGTAGACAATTTCATGAGCGAAATTGCCAAAAGCAACACACTTAAATAAACCAAAAGAACAACTTTGCAAACAAAATTTTTTTTAGTGGTATTTGACATGACTATTTTACGGGAGTGAGAATAACTGGAAACGAATGTTTTTTGCCAAAAAATGGTCGCTAAAATACCAAGTTGGTTAGTGGCATAAATGATAAATATACTCACAATCAACGTTTCCTGCTTAATAAATTAAGAATTAAGGTAACTAGACCACTTTGATTGCAAAAAAATAATTTTTATCAATGCATCAATGATAGAAGAGTTTTGGCTTGCATTATTTTTATTATATTTTTAAATCACAACTAATTCACCTGATCATCATCAGAGAGGCTTACCAGTTGTTACATCATAATTTAAAGTAAATAGGGACAATCCAAGTGCTTGGTTAGTGCTGTACCATCCGTGAATACGTGGGCCATACGATATGAAATTTACACCGTGAATAAATAGGTAAAGTAAATTAACAGTAAGTTTACTCGCTGGTAAATATATGGTCTAGGGAGTTTAAAATCTTTGTGCATGTAATTCAACATAACTCTTTCTTAGGTTGTGGCTCAGAGGTAGAGCTACTGGCATTCGACCGCGGCGATCCGGGTTCGATTCCCGGAGTGGGCATACGTACAATAAAAAAAGTATGTCCGAAATTAAGTGGATTTAAGAATGCAGGGAAGAGTGTAAAAGGTACCATCTCCCAACCCACCCCATTCACGCCGGTAACCAGGCCGGATAAGATCGGACATCTCGTGGGGTGCGGAAGAAGGTACACACTCCCCAATCGGTAGGTCATGCAATGGCAGCAAACCAAGGGTTGATAGCCCTTGGGGGATGTCGCATGACTGAGGATCGTGGTTCGGAACCCACATTAAACTGTAGGTCCCCTCGGAAATGGCCCTGGCAGCGAACGAAGAGGAAAAAAGCCTAATTTGAAAGAAGGGCAGAACGGCAACTCTTTCTTATGAAACTAGGTAATTAATTTAAAGTAATTTTTTATTTTTAAAAACAAGTAAAACTTACCAAGGTTAGAAGTACGTATGTGAAATATATAATTCAGATGATACTGGATACATTCAAAATATTCTGTCATTATATTAATTTTTTTGTATTCGTTATTTCTTTCGATAGTAGATAAGTTCAAAATCTATACAGCCATAGTAACAATAAACTATCATTTAAATTAATTGGTAATTTATAGATTTTAAATTATTGCTTTTAATTTGTAGCGTCTTTATTACTAAACAAATAAAGGAATAGAAAGGGTCTTAATTTTTCAGACATTTAACAAAGGACCAATAACTAAGTTTGCATGTCAGACTTCCATAACATCAATTTAAGCATAAACGTAATGTTAATTATAACAACTAAATTAAGCTTCTTTATAGTCTCATTTGAGTCATCTAGTTATTCAAAAGATATCAATTAGGGGTGATTGGCTGACTGGAACATTTTTTTATTAGAAATAAAACTTTTATTGTGAATACTTAAGGTGAAAATTCTAGTAAACTATTTCACACTTCAATAAAAATGTATGGCATGTTATTAGAATCAATTCAGCATTATGTACAGGTAAGGATTATTGTTTTATTTAATTAATTTAGGTAATTATTCAGGTTTATATTTAAAGTCAATTAAATGTGTTTGTAAAACAAAGCCAGTTCTACAAGATATCTTATACAATTATTATTATGTATTGGCTAATATATTTTTTTATGGTGGAGACATGCAAAGCTCGGCAGTAATGATTAGATACAAAATGTAATGCATTACTAATGCAATATATTAAAAAAAAGTTTTATTTGTCATTTCTTGCCACTCGAATTGGGCTTTTTATTTCTTCGTTCGCTGTCAGGGTCATTCCGTTCTGAACTACAAATTTAGATATCGACATGCGGTGTTCACCAGTTTTCTTGGTTTTTATTCTATTTTTTATTTAAATAAATAAAAGATTCCATTCATAATTTTTAAGAAAAATTGACGAATCTAATGATTGCACAAAAAGAGCCCTCTATCGGCGACGGCTATAACAAATTATAGTCGTACTAAACTTTAAATGCTACTATAGGCTAATATATTTTAAACGAGACTAAGTTTGTTAAATTTGGTTAAGGCAAACTGGAGTTATAAGCATTTCTTTCAAAAGAGGTTCCCCCTCCACCTCTCAGTTTTTTTTGCGAGTTATATCGAAATATATTAAAGCAAGGTTATACCGTATATTCCAAAAATAAAACAGGTAATTTTTGATACAACCTTTTTGGCATATTATCGATAAAAATCCTTGTTAGTCATATGTTGAAAGCCCTCTAGCGGCAAATTTAAGAATTTTAAAATCATTTCCAGAGATCTCTTATAGCCGATTTTTTTTTAAACATTATGATAAATGGTTCCTGAGATATGGCCGGCGTTCATTCTTATTTAGTCACCCGTACTAACTGTATTCCATTTTAAACATTAATTTATGATGCCCAAAATTAAAATATTTGTTTTAAAACAGAAATAAATATCGTAAAATACTAAATTTTTATATCATTTTTAGCTCGAATATGGGGACGATATGTGGAAGGAAATTCTCAGAATAGCAAATTGCAAACATAATGTTTTCAACACTCATCAAATCTATTCAGATAGTTTAGCATTAGAACTAGGACATGCTTGTGCACAAGTCACGGGAGCACCTTACGCAAAGTTCATACACTTTTTCGGAAAATGTTTTATCAGATTTAGCACAAAATTTGGGTAAATTTCATTTCTATTTTTAGTATGATACACTGAAAAAACGAAGGGAAAAATATCCTTATAAACATTTATTAAACTTGAAGAAATAGTCCATACTTAAAGTGTAGTGGGAATTCAAAGGGGAGAAATAAGAAAATTTAAGTCTTCCTCCACAAATATATTCATTAAATAATACAAAAGTTAGAGTCTATATGTTTCGAATGCACAAGCATTCATCTTCAGAAAAATTAAGGAACTTTAAAAAATTACAAAAGGTGGACAATGTCCTAACTGAGCTTTAGGTTCATGTTGTAGTTGAAACGCACCTGTTTAGTTCTTAAAATAAATAAATAAAAACATCTTTTTTCCACACTCACTTTAGAAGACTGCTTCCTTTTCGGATCTTAGCTCTACTGATGAGCAATGATATCATATGGCGGAACGCGTCTAGGGCTGGATCTGATGAAATGAATGGAAAATCTTTATTTGTCATTAAATCTGTGTATAATTTATTACAAATTATTTATTTAAATCAAATAATATTTGTTTAAGTACATAAAATATTACTATCAAAAGTCAAATAATTTTAGAACATATTTTCAAATAAATGATTGCTCAAACAATTGTAAATAAGTATTTGTTTTGACGAACTCCATACGCACAAGCACTGTGCTCGAAGCATTATTGTGCTTGAAGCACTTTGTCAAGCAGTTTCGAGGTAATTGCTGCCTATCTCTGATTAGTAATAACAGCGACTATTTTATTTGCGAGTTCAAATATTCTTATTTAGTATGTAAAAGTAAAGGACCCCGCACAAAGCTTATGGGAAATGGCTTTAGGATAATTTTTCTGAATTTTTAGTATTTTCTAGATCTTGAAATCCTGATTAAAAGTGTCCATGGCCGTAATCCAATTCTATGACTAGTTTTTGAGTTATGGCCTTTTAAAGTTGGCAATTTCTTACTTTGAGATTTTATGCATTATCTGTAGTTTCCACTTGTTTCTTAAATACTATCAACTTTTTTATATTTTTTTATTGATAAAAAACAGGCCTTTAGTTTTCTTTCACTTATATAGAAATAAAATATGGACAGGATGTTGAATAATTTATAGGCGGATTAAATAAATACTACTATTAAAAAATTATGAAAATCCAAAAAAAAAAATTTTACTCATTTTTTGAATTTTGAAAACAAACGGGTAGATTTTGTTCATATTTTAATATCTTGTAGCAGCAAGCTGTAGATGCAAAAAAATGAATATTGGTTGATGTAGAATAAATTGCCAGGTATTTTATTTTTCAAAAAAAAATTGAAAATTCACCTGAAAACGTAATAAACGACTTTTAATTGATTCATTTAATTATTATACCAATCTGGGTAATCTGTAACAATTTGTTTTTACAATAATTATTCTCTAACACATTCTTATCTAAGATATACAGGGTGAACCAGTTACAATGATTTATACAAGTGAAAATTTTTAAATATAAGAAAATAAAATATATAAATTATGACTCTACTAAGATAATCTGAACGTATCGTATCATGTCTATGAACCAAGGAATTTTACGAAAAAATGTATTTTATAATTTAACAATAATATATTGTCATTTGATAAAAAAAAATATTTTTTAATTTTCCTATACAGGGTGTGTCAGTAAGGTGTCTGTCTTAGATAGCACCTAAACTATCAAAGATAGGGAAAAAAGTCTAATACAAAAGTTAAAGGGTTTTTTAGGATGCATAATCTAAAAATATTTTCTAATCTACAGGGTGGTCCTAAAAAGTGGTACTGAATAATAAAAAAGAAATTTAAATGGGACACCCAGTATAATTTTCTAGAATATGATTTAATGGAATAAGGACTTTGCAATCATATTAACATTTTTGAAGTGAAATGCAACGTTGCCAAGTAATTAATTTTTTTCCGAAATTTTAGTAATTTTAAGGGTATCGTTAAAAAATCATAGCAACCTGTGGATTAACCCTAGGCAAATATAATTTACATTATAAGTACTTTAAGGTACGATATATTGATCTATAATAATGTTTTTTAAATCTCTTATACAGAGCGTTCATTACAAGTTGGACAACTCGAGAGTTTTAAAAATGCTTTATTACAATTTTTTTAAATGGGACCCCCCTAATTTTTTTAGGCAAAAGAATTTACCTTTCGAAAACCTTACTTTTTTGTTATACATGTCATATATCTAAATATCATAGTTTTTGAAATATTTTAGGATTTGTCTTAACTCAGGGTAAAAAAGGAAAGTTCTAATTAAACTATTTAGTCAAGATTGCTTTGGAACAAAAAATAAATAACTTTCTTTGTCACAGCTGTCATTGCAAAATTATTTTGTGCTCTATTACTGTTTAAATTTTAGTTTCCTGAACTAACTCATATTTTTCTATTTCGATAAAGTTAGTTCGGGAAACTAAAATTTAAACAGTAATAGAGCACAAAATAATTTTGCAATGACAGCTGTGACAAAGAAAATTATTTATTTTTTGTTCCAAAGCAATCTTGACTAAATAGTTTAATTAGAACTCTCCTTTTTTACCCTGATTTAAGACAAATCCTAAAATATTTCAAAAACTATGATATTTAGATATATGACATATTTAACAAAAAAGTAAGGTTTTCGAAAGATAAATTCTTTTGCCTAAAAAAATTAGGGGGGTCCCATTTAAAAAAATTGAAATAAAGCATTTTTAAAACTATCGAGTTGTCCAACTTGTAATGAACGCTCTGTATAAGAGATTTAAAAAACATTATTATAGATCAATATATCGTACCTTAAAGTACTTATAATGTAAATTATATTTGCCTAGGGTTAATCCACAGGTTGCTATGATTTTTTAACGATACCCTTAAAATTACTAAAATTTCGGAAAAAAATTAATTACTTGGCAACGTTACATTTCACTTCAAAAATTTTAATAGGGTTGCAAAGTCCTTATTCCATTAAATCATATTCTAGAAAATTATACTGGGTGTCCCATTTAAATTTCTTTTTTATTATTCAGTACCACTTTTTAGGACCACCCTGTAGATTAGAAAATATTTTTAGATTATGCATCCTAAAAACCCTTTAACTTTTGTATTACACTTTTTTCCCTATCTTTGATAGTTTAGGTGCTATCTAAGACAGACACCTTACTGACACACCCTGTATATAGAAGTTTTCACTTGTGTAAATCATTGTAACTGGTTCACCCTGTATATTTTAGATAAGAATGTGTTAAAAAATAATTAACTCCAAATAATGCATAAAATCTCAAAGTAAAAAGTTGCCAACTTTAAAAGGCCTTAACTGAAAAACTAGTCATAGGATTAGATTACGGCCATGGACACTTTTAATCAGGACGTCAAGATCTAGAAAATACTAAAAATTCAGAAAAATTAGCCTAAAGCCATTTCCTATAAGCTTTGTGCGGGGTCCTTTTACGTGTAATGTAAAGTACCTAAAATTCTTTTAACTTTAGATATGATGCTACAATTAAAGCAACGGGTCGTTATTTTACCGAATTTTTGGAAAGTGTTGATAACATTCATCACCAGTTCGCTTTTACTTACCCAAAAATGAAAAGTCCATCAATGTATCTTACTGAAATCGATGAAAATGGGTGTGTACTTGTCTACAGAAGCAGCAGAGTTGGATATACAAATTATATTATAGGTATGATTGAGTAGTTATGCGGGAATGATAACTAGGTAAAACCCAAAATTGAAATTGTATAGAAGAGCGATGGCACGAGTTATTTTTTCCATGATCGTTCAAAAAATGTCATTTTGTGTATGCATTTCTAATGACAAAAGTAGGTCTTTATTGCAAACTATGCAATAAAGTAAATTGCCTAGGAAACGTACAATTTGTTTATAGTATGTGTATCGTGTATCATAAAACAATATGGCGGAATGACGGACGTGTCGTGTTCCTTTCAAACAATTAAACTCAAATGTATCTATGATCCATTGTTAAATTTGAATTACAACTTTTGCACACAAAGAAGAGGTTATACAGAGCAATTTTAAACTTTTTTGTTAAATAGGAAAGCGATCATAGAAAAAATAGTGTATGTAACATGTGCAAGAAGTGTGCTTATTGCACATGGCATATTATTATACAGGGTGTGTCAGTAAGGTGTCTGTCTTAAATAGCACCTAAACTATCAGAGATAGGGAAAAAAGTGTAATACAAAAGTTAAAGGGTTTTTTAGGATACATAATCTAAAAATATTTTCTAAACTACAGGGTGTTCCTAAAAAGTGGTACTGAATAATAAAAAAGAAAATTAAATGGGACACCCAGTATAATTTTGTAGAATATGATTCAATGGAATAAGGACTTTGCAACCCTATTAAAATTTTTAAAGTAAAATGCAACGTTGCCAAGTAATTAATTTTTTTCCGAAATTTTAGTAATTTTAAGGGTATCATTAAAAAATCATAGCAATCTGTGGATTATCCCTAGGCAAATATTATTTACGTTGTAAGTACTTTAAGATACGATATATTGATTTATAATAATGTTTTTTAAATCTCTTATACAGAGCGTTCATTACAAGTTGGACAACTCGATAGTTTTAAAAATGCTTTATTTCAATTTTTTTAAATGGGACCACCCTAATTTTTTTAGGCAAAAGAATTTATCTTTCGATAACCTTACTTTTTTGTTAAACATGTCATATATCTAAATATCATAGTTTTTGAAATATTTTAGGATTTGTCTTAATTCAGGGTAAAAAAGGAAAGTTCTAATTAAACAATTTAGTCAAGATTGCTTTGGAACAAAAAATAAATAATTTTCTTTGTCACAGCTGTCATTGCAAAATTTTTTCGCTAACATTTTGTGCTTTATTCTTGTTTAAATTTTTCGTTTTTTGAACTAACTTTATCATAATTCATATTTTTCTATTTCGATAAAGTTGGCGAAATAATTTTGCAATGACAGTTGTGACAAAGAAAATTATTTATTTTTGTTCCAAAGCAATCTTGACTAAATTGTTTAGTTAGAACTTTCCTTATTTACCCTGATTTAAGACAAATCCTAAAATATTTCAAAAACTATGATATTTAGATATATGACATGTTTAACAAAAAAGTAAGGTTTTCGAAAGATAAATTCATTTGCTTAAAAAAATTAGGGGGGTCCCATTTAAAAAAATTGAAATAAAGCATTTTTAAAACTATCGAGTTGTCCAACTTGTAATGAACGCTCTGTATAAGAGATTTAAAAAACATTATTATAAATCAATATATCGTACCTTAAAGTACTTACAACCTAAATTATATTTGCCTAGGGTTAATCCACAGATTGCTATGATTTTTTAACGATACCTTTAAAATTACTAAAATTTCGGAAAAAATTTAATTACTTGGCAACGTTGCATTTCACTTTAAAAATTTTAATAGGGTTGCAAAGTCCTTATTCCATTGAATCATATTCTAGAAAATAATACTGGGTGTCCCATTTAATTTTCTTTTTTATTATTCAGTACCACTTTTTAGGACCACCCTGTAGATTAAAAAATATTTTTAGATTATGTATCCGAAAAAACCTTTTAACTTTTGTATTACACTTTTTTCCGTATCTTTGATAGTTTAGGTGCTATCTAAGACAGACACCTTACTGACACACCCTGTATATATAACTTCTATGCCGTGTGCAATAAACATACACTTTTTGCACATGTTACATAAATAACTATTGGAAATTGTTATATTGTCTTTAAGCTCTATTTATAATAGCTTACAGCTGTTGCGGCTTAAACTACTATCTGATGTATAATAGTCAAAACTGTTAAGTTGCTAGAATTATTTTTAAAAAAATGGATATAACCTAGTTATCATTTTAAGTTTATAAAATACAACTAAAGATGTGTCGTTTTTATTCGTTATTATTCATTTTCGTAAGAGTAATAAAACAATAGGATTGGACAACTTAGTTGCTATCTTTACTTTCTATTTCCAAGAATGTCTGTTTTTCATCTTTTTTAATCTAGGCGGCGAATTTTCATAATCTTAATTGCGATCTTGATATAAATCACTATAAATTATACCATAACTTTAGTATTTAGTAATCTCTTCTCGGTAATTAAGTAACTTAAGTACTTTTTACCGAGTTAAGGACTTTATACACTTAAATACCTACCAATTTAACAACCTAAGTACTTTATGCATTTAAGTACTTACCAATTTTCAGAAGTTTAAGTATTCAGTTTCGCAGTTCTGAGGGATCGTTCTGTCAATCACCTACATACGTTAAAATACGTTAAAAATAATATTTTTCCAAGGTACCTTTATTTACTTTTATTAATAATTTCTTTGCTTATTTGCAGGTGTCTTAGAACAATGCGCAGAAGACTTTTTTAAACTAAAATTAAATATTACAGTTTTAGAGGAATCGAACTCAGCTAGTGGTTCAAAAACACAATCGATGGTACATTTTAGACTTGATTTTAAGAATAAATCCTACGTAAGTAAAAAGTTTTGTGAACGTATAAAATTATTATGAAATATACATTTTATTCTTTTTTTATTATTGACCTAGGCAGCATATCCGTTCAGGCTAGTGTGAAATACCATTTAAACAAACTAGTATAATTCTAAGTACAATATTCGTTAGCTTATTTCTAGTAATTGAGAGTTAAAAAATAAATCAATTAGTTAATGAACAAGAGGTGTTATAATATTGGAAGCTCTGGCACTCTTCTACTCTTCATTTTAGCGATATAAATCGTATGCATATTAATCGATGGCGCATCCACCACTGTGTTTGGGAGTGAATTTCATGAGCGATGTACTCGATTTGAAAAGAAATACTGTCCACAAAGTTTACTTTCTTTCGCTTTAATACTTTCTTACTGAAAATTTGTTTTAAGCAAAGTTTACTAGTACAAATACATATACAGGGTGATTCACGTTGAGTGGCCTATTAAAAGATCTCGGAAACGAGTAAACTTATCTTTATAAAAATTTGATGGCAGGCATAATTTTCTTTGAGCTTTTAAAACATTATCTTTTGAGGTTTTTGTTACTTCCGGTTATACCGGAAGTTAATGCTAACTTTGCTATTTCAAATGGAATACCCTGTATATTTTAGCATTTTTGATAACCTTGTTAAAATCTAAATAACTGTTGTTAATATTAATCTATTCCTATCTCTAACCGTTTTTGAGATATGATTTATAAAAGGATTTTTTTGTGTAAAAACGCTCCGAGAAAAAAGTTTAGTAACTCTAAAACTAATAAAGGTAAACATTTAAAATTTTGTAAGCTTTCAAGTAATACATAGATCTTTAGTTTAAATTACTTAGGTTTCACATTTTTTATACAGGGAGTTCTTAAAATTGTGCCAATGTTTCCATTAAAATTAATTACATAAGTCAATTTTTGCAAATGAAACACCCTATTTTTTTAGCTTACCACCGCGTAGAGAATTAAATTTCCTATCTAAATGCCTAATATGTTACAGTCCACATTTTTAGTCGTTTTGGAATTATGAGTAATTTAAATAAAAAATCTTAAAATTTCTGTTTGTGTTAATGCGACATTATTTTTGAAAAAAAGGCTTCGACTGGGATTTTCGTTTGACTTTGAGCTTTGTTACCATTTGCTATTAAGCGCCTATGTTCGTTGCTTAGCTATTTCTAATTTTCAAAATTAAACGAAAATCCCAGTCAAAGTCTTCTTTTCAAAAATAATGTCGCATTAACAGAAACAGAAATTTTAAGATTTTTTATTTAAATTGCTCATAATTCCAACACGACTAAAAATGTGGATTGTAACATATAAGGCATTTATAGAAAAAGATAGAAAATTTAATTCTCTACACGTTAGTAAACTAAAAAATAGGGTGTTCCATTTGCAAAAATTGACTTATGCACATTTATTTAAATGGAAACATTGGCACAATTTTAAGAACTCCCCATATAAAAAACGTGAAACCTAAGTAATTTAAACTAAAGATCTATGTATTACTTGAAAGCTTACAAAATTTTAAATGTTTACCTTTATTAGTTTCAGAGTTACTAAACTTTCTTCTCGGAGCGTTTTTACACAAAAAAATCGTTTTATAATTCATATCTCAAAAACGGTTAGAGATAGGAATAGATTAATATTAACAAAAGTTATTTAGATTTTATTAACGTAATTAAAAATGCTAAAATATACAGGGTATTCCATTTGAAATAGCAAAGTTGGCATTAACTTCCGGTATGAGCGGAAGTAACAAAAACCTCAAAGATAATGTTTTAAATGCTCAAAGCCAATTATGCCTGCTATCAAATTTTTAGAAAGATAAGTTTACTCGTTTCCGAGATCTTCTAATAGGCCACTCAACGTGAATCACCCTGTATAATTAAACACGATTTTAAAAGTGAACGGAAAATTTATATTTAAGAAAAATCATTCCTGTATAATAAAAAATTATTATAATTTAGTAAAATATGATATCCGTTTTGTTAAAGAATACACATTTAGCAAACTAAACTGCTGGACAATTGCTTTCGAGCAAGAGAAATTTCGCCTAAATTTAACAGTTAATATTTTCTAAACCGACCTACGGTTTTGAGTGGTTGATAGATTCATCCCTTGGAAAACAGTTGTCAATGTTGGATTTTCTTTAACTGTTAGAAAATTTTATACACAGGATGTTAAAGAAAACGATGATTTTTGGTCCAATTTTAATGGCTTGTAATTTTCATAATAATATTGTTAAATTTTATCACTCTACGTCAATTGAATCACTGGTTCATAGCAAAGAAAGTAATTTATTAAATATTTGATATCTGTTATATTTTAAGAAATACCGATTTTTTTGGAAAACCTTGCTTTATTTCAACTTATTGGTAGCTAGATCTCACTGTGCGTTGTATCGTGCAAACTTTATGAGTGATCATTATACCTTATGAAAAGCTTGATTATGTTCAATAACAATAGTTGTACCTAAATGTTATGATGTGCAGTGGCGTACTTATAAACACCTACATGTCTATGGTTTATGAGTATAGTGTTAGAAAGTTATAAATTAATAAATACATTTTTTCCAAAAATTAAATTAAAAAAATTATCTTTGCTAAAATTTTGTAAACACACTGTATAATATACCTGTAGTGCGATATGAAAAACTGAAAAATAAAAAAAATTCACCTAATCTAGGGGCGAGTACTTTCCAATATAAAACAATCGTGAAAAATTGTGAGATACTAATAAACCATAAACATATAGGTGTTTATAAGTACGCCACTGTACATCCTTACATTTAGGTACAACTATTATTAGATACTGAACATAATCAAACTTTTCATAAGGTATAATAATCACTCGCAAAGTTTGCACAATACTATGCACAGTGAGATCTAGCTACTAATAAGTGTAAATAAAGCAAGGTTTTCCAAAAAAATCGGTATTTCTTAAAATATAGCAGATATCAAAAATTTGACAAATTGCTTTCTTTGCTATGAACCAGTGATTTAATTGACGTAGAGTGATAAAATTTAAAAATATTATTGTGAAAGTTACACGCCATTAAAATTGGAACAAAAATCATCGTCTTCTTTAACACCCTGTATATAAAATTTTCTGACAGTTAAAGAAAATCCAACATTAACAATTGTTTCCCAAGGGATGAATCTATCAACCACTTAAAACCGTAGGTCGATATTATATCTGGATCAGAAAATATTAACTGTTAAACTTAGGCGAAATTTTTTTTGTTCGAAAGCAATTGTCCAGCAGTTTAGTTATTATTTTTTTATAATTACTATTACAAACTTATTGTTTTAAATTTATATCATGTTCGCCATTTTTCTACGTTCTAACTTTTATATTTTACAAATTTACTGTTTTAATTTATTTTTTAAATCCTAACAATTAAATCATATGCAAATATTATTATTTTTAAAATTATTAAAATTGTGTTTTATTATTTATTCTCTAAATACATTTTTTGGTAGTCTTTCTTGCTTGATGTTCTTTCTTTGATAAATATATTTCTGCATTCAATTGTTTAATATATCTTCTTTAACATCAATGAATAGTGATTGTTTTAAATGGTTTTAATTTATAAGACAATGTTGCTAGATACTTGTAGAACTAGTTTATTTTCAGTTTTCTTAAATTTTTTAGTATTTTAAACTATTCACACTCATCATCAATTCGGTTAATTGTACTAAACTGTATATTTCAGTAGCTTTGTACCTCTATGATAAAAATAATAGTCCTTTAAAATTCCCAACGTAAATGCTTTAATTACTTGAAAATAGTTAGGACGGTTATTTAACAGCACACTTAACGTTACAAAATATGTATTTTAGATGTTATACAAGCAATCCAAAGATATTGGATTACGCACGGCAAAACTAGCTCCATTTTCCATTGATCTATTTGTGTCAATGTTTCCTTTTGCTGTACTTGTCGATAAAAATATGCATGTTATCGCCGTTGGGGAAAATTATTCCATGATTTGGAATCCAATGGATCTTTGTATCAATCAACCTGTTTCTAGATATTTTAGACTTAGAAGACCAAAAGGAATTGCTCTTACATGGAAAAATGTAAGTATTAATTATTAAAATAACTAATGTCTGATTTTAAAATTGAGGAGTGTAGTTCTTAGTTACTCGAAATTTATACTTTTCTCCACAGATAAAAAATCTACAGGCAGTAATTTTCGAACTGGAATGCAATAGGGGATTCAATACTTTTGAGACAAATTTTAATGAGGATTCAAAAGAAGCCGAAGCTGTTAATACGAGAAATTATTTGTTACTAAAAGGACAAATGAAATATATTGAAGACATAGATGGAATTATTTTTCTCTGTAGTCCAATGTAAGTTTTACCAATAAATACTTAAGATTCTATGAAACTAGTGATTTTTAAATGTTGAAACAATAATTTATAAATCAGAATTGTCGTTTATAATGAATTTAAATTATGCTTAAATTTAGTGATCACAGTTAACTACCCGTCATTTAAAGTTAAATTATATTTTACTTATAATATAAATAATTTCAGGGACGTTTCAAATACACCATTTTGATAGTGCGGCTCTGAACTCGAAAAGTGCTTTTTACCTATACTGGGTGACAACGAATGTTATTACCCCCCTATTTTTCCCGTAGTTTTATTAATAGAAATTTTAAAATTTAAGGAGATTCTAAGTGTATATTTTGTTAGTTTTTAGTAAAGTCATACTTTAAACGACTTCCGGTTTGACCGGAAGTCGTATAAACTCTTTTATTTTAAATAGACACCTATTATTTTTATTCGATATTTGAATTCTACTGCAAATTTTCTTTAAAATAACATATCATACATTATTTCTTTGTTTTTAAAATGGCTTCCAGGAAAACCTTTTAAGAAAATCCTTAGATGACCATGGACTCGCTAATATAACATGACTTTTTGAGAGTGGGCTATGGAAGTTTTAAAGTGGTTGACTTTTTGAACTTTTGTTACCTTGATTGTTATTATCTTACTATATAAAAAGTGTTCGTAACAAAAATTGAAGAACTGTACTTTTTAAATTTTTTTGGAATATAACATGTCTCGATTTTTTTTTCAATTTTAGCCCCTCCTTTAAGTATAATATCATACTTGTGAAATATTTTTAAAAAGATAATTTAATAAGCTATTGCTTGGCCCTAAACGAATGGCTTGTTGCCATTTAAAAATATCGAGTAATTCTTTCCCATTGTTTAAAAAAATATGACATATCTAAAATATTTTTGACAGAAGCATCTTTCGTGTTATTGTTTAACATAAAACGGGTTAAAATAGACCACTTTAAAACTTCCATGGCCCACTCTCAAAAAGTCATGTTATATTAGCGAGTCCAGCATGGCCATCTAAGGATTTCCTTGAAAAGTGTTCCTGGAAGCCATTTCAAAAACAAATGATAATGTGTGACATGTCATTTCAAAGGAAATTTGCCGTAGAATTCAAATATTGAATAAAAATATTAGGTTTCTATTTAAAATAAAAGAGTTGATACCACTTCCGGTCAAACCGGAAGTGATTTTAAAAGTCTGACTTTACTAAAAACTAACAAAATATATACTTAGAATCTCCTGAAATTTTAAAATTTGTATTAATAAAACTACGGAAATAATAGGGGGGGTAACAACATTTGTTGTCACCCGGTATATAGGCCGCTTTCCAGTTTGCAATTTTTTAGTCACGAAAGAAAATATTGACTGCGAGTATGCGCAGAACGAGGCTAGTTATCAGCTGGCGAAATTTGTATTGCTTACAAGACATAACTCCGAAACTATTTTTATTGCAATTGAAAGCGCAATTCTGGGGATTTTTTGGTGATTTATGAGACACTAACCTAAATATAAAAATCCCTGGCATTTGTTTATGTTCTTACTAACCTATAGTGGGTGTGCTTTGGTTTTGTTGGTTTGCTGTCGTGTCCTGTAATGATTATGTTAAAATGAATGCACAAAAAGCGCTGGTAAGTCCTAACCGATTGTATATTTATTTTTATTATATTTATATTTTTATATATTATTTTATTTAAAGGTTGGCAAGTGGTACATCACCTACGACCTTGGCAAGTCATTGCACGCTCTAAAACGAACTGAAATTTTTATTGCTACAATACGAATTGCTGCAAGACAACTTGCGTGAAAGAAAAATTGTAAACCGTAAAGCGGCCTTATGTTTATTTATAGTGCTACTTCCTGATTAAAATAAAGTTGTCCACTTACTTTGACAATGAAAATATTCTTAAATTTAAGGAATTTTTATGACTGTTGTCCAAGAAATACATAAATTTATATTTTATTTAAAATTCTAGAATTAATGATATTGGCGAACTGACATCACAATCTTTATATTTGAACGACTTGAACTTTCATGGGTTAAGCAGAGAAATGGTTTTAGCTGGATGGCAACATAATTCAAAGTAAGTTTATGACAAGGGCGTCGATAATTTTTTCTTTTTGGGGAGGGTAACAAGCGGCGCCAGAATCAAATCGAAAAAAAAAAAAAGGTCGTCGCTTGAAAATAACATAACTCATTAAGCTTTTGCCCACCCCGGTGCCAAAAGATGTTCTTTTCGAGCGACGACCTTTTTTTTTTTTACATCACTTTCGATTTGATTCCAAAATCCTGGCGCCGCTGCTGATGTCGTCCAAAAAACTTTTTTTTGTCAATCTTGGGGGGGGGGGGGGGTAATTACCCCCATTACCCCCCCCCCCCCCCTTATCGACGCCCTTGGTTTATGATAGTCATAAGATGTAGGTTAAGTTAGTTATCGTAATTAAATAAATCAAGACACAGAAAAAAGAACAAAAATTACAATAATAGGTTAAAAAAAAGAGTTGTCTGACCTGTTGGTGTTGGAAGTTTTCCAGTGCCATTAAAAATCACATACACACACATTAATGATATTTTCTTATAAAATTAAAACTACCAGAAAAACTGGCGAAGAAGGCAAAGTTGTTTAGTAACATTAATTAAAACTGCAGAAATTAGCTAGGTTTAAAATTGAAAGGTAAGTGGGCAAAATTTCTTTTATTAAAAATTATATTTTATCGTTTTACTTTATAATAAAAACAACATTTACTTGAATCTACAGAAAGAATGCGCGGCAGGCAAAATTTTTTAAATAAAATCAAGTGAAATGTGAATAAAATCAAAATTCTTGTAGAAAATGCCGACACCATAAAGGTATTTTTGTAAAAGACTATAACTTTTTGGCCGGCGGGGGGGGGGGGGGGGGTCAGTCCGAACCACACTAAACAAACTAATTTTATAGGAGAAATGCATACGCCTTTTTTCAAAAATATTCTTGCTTTTAAATAGGTCTAAATGCTATCGCGCTTGGCTCAAAACTTTCATTTTCTTGCCATAAAGTACCTATAAAAATCTCAAATAAATACCTTTTCTCTTTATTAAAAGTCTTCATATCAAGATAACGAAGTCGTATCTACTCTCCAGAAGGGACATGGTAATGTAGAGTTAGGAAAGTTAGTTCCTAACCCTACATTTTTATATCAAGATCCAAGAGCATTTGTTCTTGAGCCAAGAATATGTAGGTTCTTATCCTAAAAGAGTTTGTTCTTAACTTTAAATTAGATTTCCCAAATAATGATATAGTAAGTATTCAGGGATGCAAACAAAATGGACTTACCAATTTGGATTATCCTGTATAGAAAACTAAAACACATAAAAATATTTTTGTTGACATCATAGTTGAATTTCAAAGGTATTGAACTGAATTATGCATGTTTCCGTTAGTTTCAGTTATAGTTGATAAGAAAAATGCAGATTTCTGAAATTTTATCACTTTTTTGAATTATAAGAACAGTTACAAACTCATTTCATGCTTAAAATGTTAACTTCATTAAGGTATCACCCCATCGCGGCAGCTATACTGCTTCTGTATCCCGTCAATCGTAACTTGCTTTTTAAGTCCTTCAAATATAAATTTGAAAAATTCCTTACGCGAAGAGAAATTCTTACGAGCGAAGAAAAATTCTCTTATGCGAAGAGAAATATATATCTTAAGCGAAGAGAAAAAGATCTGATGCCAAGAGAAATGTATCTTACGGAAAGAGACCTATAACTCTAAGGCTTGTGAAATACGGTAAATAGATTTTTGCTGCAAGATAAATCGAGAAATAAACGTCCAAGAGAACTTTGAAGGATTTTCAAGAGAGCAATATTTCGTAAACCAAGAACTTGTTTCTTGTGAATAGAGAAATTCTTCAATCTTTATTTGTTACATAGTAAGTTACATATCATTTTTCTCTACTGATAAATACATTTTTACCATATAGGGTTGGGCATAAAAAACCGGAATTTTGTTTTTATATAATAACTTTTTTATTTATGAACCGATTTTATTGAATTTAATCTTGTTTGAGATAGGATTGATCAAGACAGACCGCTAATATCATGTTTTTGGACATTTGTTGAAAAATCAAAATGGCGGACATACCTCGACTTGGTTAAACTTTAAGACTTCCTGGAACTTTTTTTAATCATACGGTATATCTTTACATATAAGATTCTGAAAGCCTAAATATTTCTGAATAAAACAAGAGGTCGAACATGCAAATATGTTAAAAAATAGCCGATTTATGACGAAATAAAAACATGTATGATTTTTCTTTCGTTTCTTTTAATAATTAAGCCGGTGAGGAACATCAAGGCAAGCGATGTTTCTCGTTGCGAGATGCGTTATTGACAGTTGCAAAATTTCACATATTTTTCTTGTCAAATTGTTTAAAATGGTCATGTCTAATGACGATAAAGTTTTTATAAAAACTTTAATTTTAAGGCGATACAAAGTTAGCGAAATTTTACGAAATGTTCCTGCTGAACGATATAAGAAAAGTACAATTTACGACTTCGTCAAAAAAATTAACTTAACACAGTCCATTGCATTATTTTATATGTAAAGATTTATCTAAAATTATTATAAGGAAATATTCTCCAAGTTTCAAATTTGGCAGTTAGCCCTGGAAGAGCACCTGGCACGAGCTTTAGCGTTCCGCAAATTGCCAGGAAAATTGAAATTTCCCGTAGATCTGTAGAACGGATAATAAATGTAGATTTGGAGCTTAAATTCATTAAGCGAATATTTATTTAAACTTACTTCTGAAGTCAAAGCTAGAAGATTGTTGAGATGTTGACATCTTTTAAATTAATTTAGAGCTAGAAGAGATATTCAAAAAATTTGGTTTGACGATGAAAAATTTTTTGCAATCAATCTATCGAAAAATGCCCAAAATGACAGATTATGTATTCCTAAATAACAAGGCAAACGGGAAACACACTTAAACCGCCTATTTAGGAAAATAAATAAATTCAGTAGCTATATTATAGTGTCTGCAGGAATTTCAATAAATTACAAAGTTAATTTAGTTTTTATTGAGCAAGGGGTCCGACTAAACTCTGAAAGTTACTGCGAAACTGTATTAGCCCAAATGCTTTCACACATAGAAGATGTAACGCCAGATTATATTTTTATGCAGGTATGTTTATCTTATTACCTAGTTTACGATCATGTCAAATAAGAACATGTTTTTAGGATGGTGCACCGTGTCACACCAGTGCCCATACCCTTAGATATTTAAGGGAGAACGTTGCCGAATTTCTAGAACCCCAGGAATGGCCACCAAATAGCCCAGATTTAAATCCTTGCGACTACTTTTTGTGGGGTGATTTGGAGGCTAGGGTCCATAGAAATTTGAAAATGTCGAAGAACTTCGGCAACAAATTTTTCAATGTTGGGAAGAAACTTCTCAAGACCACATCAGAGGAGCCATCGAGACTTGGAGACTGCATGTGGAATTAGTAGTTGAAGCTAATGGGGGTCACATAAATATATAATTTTGTTTTTCTATTTAAAATCTGATTCTTATTTAAAATCGATTTCATTTTTGTTTAAAAAAAATATTTTAATAGGTATGTAGTTATTCGTTAAATGTGCAATATCATAAGTTCAACTAGATTAAAATTAATTAAAAAGATTTAAAAATAATTGTTTCTTAGTATTCTTTTGAGCAAGTAAGGAGAACAATGCCATACGTTACATTGATTTTGAAAAAAAAACGACAGAAAAATCTAAATCAACAAGCTAAAACATACATGTTTTCATTTCGTCATAAATCGCCTATTTTTTAACATATTTGCATGTTCGGCCTCTTGTTTTGTTCAGAAATATTTAGGCTTTCAGAATCTTATATGTAAAGATATACCGTATGATTGAAAACAGTTCCAGAAAGTTTTAAAGTTTAACCAAGTTGAGGTATGTCCGCCATTTTGATTTTTCAAGAAATGTCAAAAACAAGAGATTGGCTGTCTGTCTTGATCTATCTGAAACAAGATAAAATTCAATTAAATTGGTCCATAAATAAAAAAGTTATTATATAAAAACAAAATTCCGGTTTTTTATGCCCAACCCTATATATTTGTAACAGTGCAGCTAGCCTCAACTGACTAGGACACACACCAGAGCATACGCTCAGCCGTGGTTGTTGTTAGCTTTTGGGTAGATAAAGAAGTTGACTTTTATTTAGGCCAGTATCAATAACCCATACTCTGCCACGAAAGAATATTTTTAGCTTTAGCTTATAAAATGTATGTGATTATGATTGCTCTTTTACTAAAATTTTGATTGCTTGGTGTTTGCTGGAAAAACGCTTTGAAAAAACCAGAATGAATTTAATATTAAAGATAAATTTACCAATCTTGTAATTATTAAAATCCTCAAGGTAGTTTATATATTTTAACTTTAGAAATCGACCACTGTTATTATGAAAAAAATATAATTTTGTTTTGTTGTACTACAATATTTAAATTTAATTAACTAACAAGCAGCTATTTGTATTTCTAGATTACAAACGATGTTTGACAAAGCGGAGCAAAATGCTGAAGAATTAGAACGGAGTCATAAACTTTTGGACACATGGAAAACACGAGGAGATGACTTGTTGTATTCAATGATTCCCAAAGAAATAGCTGATAGATTAAGGACTGGCACTTCCGCCTTAGATACTTGTGAGGTAGTTTATTTATTTAGGTATATAACTAAACCCGAACCTTCCACGTAAATGAAAGAATTCGAGGTACCATTAAGGTCGAGATATAAACGACGAGAATCTAAGTGATTTCAGACGAATATTTGCTATCAATTAAATTTTTTCACCGGTCGGCAATGATTAATGTTCCCGATAATAGTATATTGTTTTATTAGGAGTAAAAGTGATACTTTTCTGACGAGTCTGTAGGTTTGCCGGACGAACAAAGTAAGTCCGGCAATTACGGACGAGTCATAAGAAGTTGCTTTTACTCCAAATAAAACATACTTTTTTTTCTTCAGACGTTGTTTAAATATGAAAACACAAAGATACAAAATGTTTTAATAATTGTTTTATTTAAAAATTTTAAGTTTTGAGAAGGGGCTAGCGTTACTATGGGTTTATTATTATATTGTTTGATAGCGACGTGCCATTCGATTTGACAAGTGTCAGCATTTATTATTGCGTAACTTTATTTAATTTTTATCCTTTTAAAAATAGAATTTTTTAAAACTACATTTACTTCAAATTAAAATGTCAAACTCAGAATTTACCTGTACGCCCCCGGAGGTTGCCAAAATTGCAGCAAATGTTGCGAACAATTTGCTGCCAACAAAATCCAGTGGTTTTACGAAGCTGCGTTTAAAAGATTCCAGGCATGGTGCAATGAGAAAAACACCAAAAATAATTCTGAAAATATACTCTTGGCATATTTTTCGGAACTAGCGAGCAATCAAAAAATGAAAGGTTCAACAATGTGGTCACATTATTCTATGTTAAGATCAATGCTAAATATCAGACAAGGAATAGACATAAGCAAGTATTTGAAGCTACGAGCTTTTTTAAAGAAGAAAAACGAAGGCTACATTTCCAAAAAAGCTAAAGTATTCACCAGGGAACAGTTTGAAAAATTTCTATCTGAAGCTCCTAATCAGCAATATTTGGGAATTAAGGTAATTTTAGGTATTACCTCAAAGTATACAAATTTTTTATAAAGGTAATATATATAATTTTTAGATTGTTTTGGTTATTGGAATATCGGGTGCATGCCGATGTGAAGAAATGGTGAAAATGGTCGTTGATGACATACAAGACTTAGGATCTGCGATTCACATAAGAATTCCTAATAATAAAACTAGGAAACCGCGGTCGTTTACTATTGTTGGGGAGCAATATTTAAGTATTTATAAAAACTATGCATCATTACGCCCGGAAGGTATGCGCGAGAAGAGATTTTTTTAAAAATTTGTAAATGGTCGGTGTTGTCGCATGGTAATGGGAATTCATAAAATAAGTGCTGTTCCTAAGGAAGCAGCAGTGTTTTTAAAACTACCAGGTGCAATAGAGTACACCGGCCATTGTCTAAGGAGAACTTCAGCTACACTGCTTGTAGATGCAGGGGCAGACATTACGTGTTTAAAGCGCCACGGGGGGTGGAAATCGAGTACTGTAGCTGAAGGGTACATCGACGAATCGATGACCAATAAGAAAGATATTGCAAAAAAAATTTTACAACCAAATAATAATAAATCAATTAATAATAATTTAAATACTGCAATAAATTCGACAGAAAGTGGTTTCACTGAGAGTGCAACACTAGAAAATACCGAACCAACTAACCAACAGGCCATCGTAACAAGCAGTCTTAATTTTTCTGGGGCTACAATTAATAATTGTACTTTTAATGTTGTATTTAAATAGTTATGTAGGGCCAATATGGGTAAACGCACCTCCTTAAACAAATTTAACTTTATTATTATTATTATTATTATTATTATTATTATTATTATTATTATTTACTATTATAGGGATTAACATAGTTTTTAAATGCTAGTGCTATTACCCTAAAAGTACATTTACCCTAAGTCACATTGCTGTACTTTATTTTTATTAAAATAAATAAAGTATGTTTATAACTTTCTGGTATTATTTAATATATATTTAGTTATGAGAACACAGTCATACTTTTACTTTAGTTGCCAAAAGCAACCGCCTTCTGACGAAAAAGTAGAACTTTAGCGTCAAAAAAATAGTAGAAAAAGTCAAGTTTATTGGCGTTTGAAGAAAAACGATATTTCAAATACGAATTTTTCTGAAACTACATAAACAATTTGGTAAAATGTAAAATGTTCAGCTGCAAAAATCATTCTTTCTAGTGAACCGAAACTAAGGTTTCAGGAGTTAAAGGATGCCAAGATATTAGCGTTTAAAAAATCAATTAGCGTCGTTTTGCTGGTTGGTAAAAACTGGCTATTGATATTTGCCGCTAAATATGAAAAAGGGGTTTAACGAATTGTTTGCGTTTGAAATATTGTTTAACGAGAATTTTGTACATGGCAAAAATTGGCTATTATGAGTGATACATTTTAACTTAATTAGTTTTCTTTGGATCTGTTTATGTATGGTAGTAATACAGAACTTAAAAAAAAATATTGCTAATATTTAAAAAAAATTTTAAAATTGATGAGATATTGTTCATTATTTTAAGTTTTTTGTTTATTGTAAATAATTTTAATATATGTAAATAATTTTCTTGCAGTCATTTAATTCAGTAAGCATTTTATTCTGTGAGCTGGTTGGTCTACATTCAGAAACCGTTAAAGAAACAATGGAAGTGGTAATAACAATGAATACGGTATTTTCAGCGTTTGATCAACTAATGGACAAATTCAAGGTGTATAAGGTAAATAACATTAAAAAATTTATATCAAAATGTAAATTAAGTACCTACTTTTGTTTCTGTAACCCGCATTACTATTTATCGTGTATTATAGATTTAAAATACTTTGTTAAATGAAACATATGGTACTACAAAGAAAATGGACATTTTTCTATTGGTAGAATATATACATATACGTATACAAATATATGTCTGCTATTAAGCAGACATCTTTATGAACCATTTTGAAAATCATTACATTTATAATTCACATCACCATCTTGTCAAGAATATAGCATTTTGGTACTGTTACGTTAACGATACGTTGGTAGGTTGGACGGGCCCTTTGGATGACCTAAATACTTTGTAGATTTTCTTAATAGCCTACACTCTAAAATCAAATTTACCATGGAAATAAAATCAAGCAACAAATTGAATTTTTAAGATCTTACTGTGTATAGAGAAAACAATATAATTGACTTTATTTAGCCTTTATAGAAAACCTACCCAAACGAATCACATGATATCTTGGGATTCATGTCATCATATCTCCCAAAAACTTTCAGCATTAAATATATATTTTCACTGCCATTTCTCCATTCCTATGAAAAAAGGGTTTTTTTGACCTTGAGAAAATATAGCACTAAAAGATGGGGTCCCCTTCTACATTATTAATAACACTTTTTACAGAAAATCTTGAAAATCTTTATGTTATAACGCTTATACCAAATTTGTACAAAAGAAAACTTTCTTTTAAACGCTTTGTTTCACTTTCCTTTCTCGGTAAAATATCCATATTTTGGGACATTCTTTAAAAAACCAAACAAAAATATTTTTCTCTGCTATCGTTCAGTGAGAACCATATCAAATTGTTTTTCTAGACTCAAAGATAAAATATCAACCCTAGACAAATGTGGGGTCTATTTGCTTTCTTGTGACTTGTCCAGCTAAATATGTAGGACAAATAGGTCGTTCATTTAATGAAAGAATAAAAGAACTGATCTAGTAGATTACAACACGACAATAAATCCCCTTTTGGTACACATAAAAACATTTAATCATTCTTTTGATATAGACGTGGATTTCAGAGTTTTACATCATTTAAACAAGGGACAAAAACTAGATGTGTTAGAGAATATAGGAATTGCCCTGTCCCAATTCCGCTCCCCATAAAATATAAATGAATAAGGTAAATTTTTGTATCGTACCTAATTATGTAGCTGCGGTCCATCTTTTTAAAGATTAATTAGCTTTTATTCAATTTTTAATAAGGTTTCAACTTAAATTTACCACTCTTTCTTCTTTCAATATTACCTTCGGAATTTTCTTTTTAGATCTCTCTCTCTTTTTTTTCCCTATTATTTTACTTCGATGTTTAATATAGTTTTTTATTCTCTAAATGAAATAAGGTTGAAATGATTTAGTTCGATATTTATGTACTGCTGATATGCATTGCAATTTTTAACTGTTGTTGTTTTTCCAACCATTAATTTTTAACAAAATATATAAATGTGTTTGTAATTGCATTACAACATGTATTACGTACCATACTTTACCTACGACCTACTTATTCACACAACATCATTTAGTTTTAGTTTTTCATCTTAACTGGTAACAATATTATTAATTTAAGAACGTGATAACATCAACGAGAAGGTATATATTGTAATAATTCTACAGTATGATTATTTAAATTTACAAATGTTATTTTTTATAATATTATTTATTCTCATTACAATAATTATTTATAGTTACAGAACAATTATTGAAGACAAAAGGTATATCGTTTCTTTTGCTTGTTGAAGCATAAGTAAGATTTACATTATTAGTTGCCTCAATGAAATTTTCATTAATACTATTAGTATTACTACTAGTACTTGCTATTGCAGATGATATTTTAGACGAATTGTTAGTTTGATTATTTAGGGAATTATCCACATACCCTTCAGCTACGGCTGAGGACTGCCATCCGCTGTGTCTTTTTAAATCTAATAAGTCACCACCCGCGTCAACAAGAATAGTCGCGGACGAGCGTCGAAAATAGTGTGGCAAGAAGTGTCTATTGATTTGTTGATTAGGGTGCGTCCTACTTGGTCTTTATGCGTTGACCTTATTACCTGTAAGTTTTGATATTGTTTATTATTTGTATTTAATACAACTCGTTATTAATTTTCTTACAGTATGCTCTGATGATGGCCTTATAGACCGAAACTCGTAGGTTCTAATTTAATAAATATATTCGTAAGAAGGAAGATAGGGCTTTGTGTTTCTTACCCTACATTATCATGTCCATTCTGGAGAGTAGATACGACTTCGTTATATAAGTATACAGTTTCGAATTCTGAATATATTACAATTAAATTATATTTCTTACATATTTGTATGTTACTAGGACCTGAGAAGTTGCTGTGTTCCTATGATACTGTTTTGTCGTTTAGTGATTACTGTTAGGGAGAGCATTAATTTTCTTGCTCCTAAGGATTGCAACTAGCTTCAATGGATTAGTGATAGTTCTCCTTTTCTTATTTAATACTTCGCTTTATTTATAAAACCCTTTATTTTTTAATATTTCTTCTGTTGCTGTATATTCCAGGTCTACCATGGCAAACCTAATAATAATCTTACATTAACTTCCTTTAGGTTGAAACGGTAGGCCAAATATATATGGCTGCATGTGGCGCTCCTGAACGAACTGAAAAACATGCAGACAATATGGCTAGTGTAGCACTCAGTATGTTACAAGTCGTAAAAAAGATTAAGGCACCTTCGGGATCAGTGGAAGTAAAAATAGGTAAGAAACTTATAAAAATAAGAATTTACCTAACAATCGCGGGAAGTGACGCTTTTCAGTATTTGACTGAGCTTTACCGAACATTGCATAACAGTCAATACTCTAGACTCTAGAGTAACGTATTAGCTATAAAATGTTTGCTTATCAAAAACTACAAGAATTATTTCCCAGAATCATAGTTAGGGTCATGACCGTCCCTGGCAAGATTTGAGTTTTGCGCTCTCAAGACTAATTTTCTAGGAAGAGAAACAACACAATAACTTTGAAAGTTGTATTTATGTATACCTACATATAAGTATGAAGGAGTGGAAAGGGAAACAATGTAATACGATTTTTTTTACAGGGTGGCGCATCGAAAACGAAACGGAGACAATTACTCAGCTCAGTTATTTTTTGGAAAACGCTCAGGCCCGTCTATTTTGTTTTCGAGGGGGACACAAAATTGACAAAAAATTACGTTAACACGTGCAGTCCCCTAGGCGAGAGTGGCACCACCCCTAAAATCTTAAATGGGAAGAGAGGTCGAGTGATACCTTATATAGGTTGTTACAATTCCCTTTATAATGATTAAAAATTCATGTACTTCAGTTCAGTGGTAAAGGGAATTGAAAGACCTTTTAAATAAGGTATCACTCGACCCCCCTTTTCATTTAAGATTTTAGGGGTGGTGTAACCCTCGCCCAGGGGGCTGTACGTGTTAACATGATTTTTTGCCAATTTTATGTTCCCTTCGAAAACAAAATTGACGGGTCTGAGCGTTTTTCCAAAAAAGAACTGAGCTGCTAGTATCTAAATGTCTCTGTTTCGTTTTTGATGCGCCACCCTATATTTAGACATTATAAAATCTCTTAAAATTTACTTTTCTGGCTTTTTCTGAGGCCAATTTGTAAGTAATATGGTATACATTACTACTTTTTGCTATGTCATACTCAATCTACAGTATAGCGAGATTACTCGAATATTCTTGACAAATCTGCGATCGCGATTAATTTTTTGTTAACTTTAATTTACCCAAAGATCTTTTACAACTGGCAAAGTTACAGGTAGCATCAATGCTATGGAAAGTGCCAACATTATATTGGGATAACTGATTACTAAGGCCATACACAGATGCTTTTAGTTCTTCAGTGGAAGTTTCGTGTAAAGTCCTGTTAGGAAACCAAAATCAGAAGCAACGGAAGCTCCCATCCCATGCATTGCAGAACCGGTTGTGCAATTACGGCTCAGCGTTGAACCAAGCGTAAACTTCATTTGTACAACCTCAACAGGAATTTAACGCTGAACTAAGCTCAAACCGTAATTGTACATATAATTGGGCCAAAGTGTGTGAAGGTACCAAAATGGGAAAACATTTTGATTTATGTGTAAATTTTTTTTTATCTGTTTAAATAACAGATTACAGAAATAACAGAACCCTAAATGGATTCAGTACAAATTTTCTGTGTTAAGTTAGGGGCATCGCGCGACAATCCTGATCTGTGGGGGCTCCTAGTGTAATCAAGTGCAGTTTTTTTCATCATCAATTTTGGTGGCTGTTTGAAGGTTGCAAACAATAATGTATCTTGACTGATAGAGGAGTTTTGGACTTGCATTGTCTTTATTTCTTTTACCTACGACCACTACTGTAATAGTATATTACGTAATAAGTGTTGTAAAAAGCAATTTACGCACAAATAGAAAAGTTACGCACGACGCCGCGTAGCGGCGAGTGCGTAATTGCATTACAACATGTATTACGTACCATACTTTACCTACGACCTACTTATTCACACAACATCATTTAGTTTTAGTTTTTCATCTTAACTGGTAACAATATTATTAATTTAAGAACGTGATAACATCAACGAGAAGGTATATATTGTAATAATTCTACAGTATGATTATTTAAATTTACAAATGTTATTTTTTATAATATTATTTATTCTCATTACAATAATTATTTATAGTTACAGAACAATTATTGAAGACAAAAGGTATATCGTTTCTTTTGCTTGTTGAAGCATAAGTAAGATTTACATTATTAGTTGCCTCAATGAAATTTTCATTAATACTATTAGTATTACTACTAGTACTTGCTATTGCAGATGATATTTTAGACGAATTGTTAGTTTGATTATTTAGGGAATTATCCACATACCCTTCAGCTACGGCTGAGGACTGCCATCCGCTGTGTCTTTTTAAATCTAATAAGTCACCACCCGCGTCAACAAGAATAGTCGCGGACGAGCGTCGAAAACAGTGTCCTGTATAATTCGCTGCTTCTGGTAGTCCCAGATATTTGGCTATTTCTTTTGGAACCTTTCCTAACTTGTTAATACCAACAGACTGTTTGGTACATTTTCCGTTTATATAGTTTAGAAAAAAAGGTAAATTTGGAGCTGTACTTACTGCAGAGCGAATGTTTATATATTTTTTACCCTTTGGGTAAAAATATTCTGACACCACAAAAGAACGTTGCCGTTTAGTTTTTGAATCGGGAATATTAATAATTAGATTCTTCCCTGTGTCTTGGATATCTGACGGTTTTATATTACGCAACTCTTGTTTCCTGCATGCACCGCTTATACCAATTATAAGAGCAACCTAAAAGACGATTTGAAATAAATTTACACATTTAACATTATATTGAGCTCAATATATTACCTTCATAAACAAATGTTTATCATCTGGTGCGTTTTCTAGAAAATCGTTTATATTCTTGCTTGTCAAAATCTTGGATTTTTTGGATTTAAAGCCGTCCGATTTTCTCTTCAGAAGAGCTTGTAATTTGGAGTAGTTTGCAATATCGACATTGTGATTTATATTAATTGTGGCCTTTAACATTGAGTAAAATGACCAAAGTGAGGAAGGCTTCATCGTTTTTGATAGTTCTTGGAAATATGCCATCATTACATTCTCGGAAAATGATTTAACGTCGTTTTTTAATCTCCATTCCATAAATCTTTGGTAAGTAAATTTGTATCGATATTCAGATTTCGCCGGTAACAAGTTGTTTTTAGCAGCTTCTGCAATTTCGCTAATATTGGGTGGAGTTAAATTTTCTATTTCACTGTCACTCGACATTTTTTATGTACCTAATCAAACTAATTTCACTTTATAATATTACTCACATACAAATTTGATCTACGATTATGTCAGTTTTTGAATAAGTTTGTTTGTATTGACCGTTGCTAAGCGGTTGCTAGGAAAACTGTGCGATTTTTTTACCAAGCTGTGCGATTTTTTTACCGTGCGTAATGGGAATCTTACATTGATCGGAAACGGTGTGTTTTTAAGTATTTACCTACGACCACTACTGTAAATACTTAAAAACACACCGTTTCCGATCAATGTAAGATTCCCATTACGCACGGTAAAAAAATCGCACAGCTTGGTAAAAAAATCGCACAGTTTTCCTAGCAACCGCTTAGCAACGGTCAATACAAACAAACTTATTCAAAAACTGACATAATCGTAGATCAAATTTGTATGTGAGTAATATTATAAAGTGAAATTAGTTTGATTAGGTACATAAAAAATGTCGAGTGACAGTGAAATAGAAAATTTAACTCCACCCAATATTAGCGAAATTGCAGAAGCTGCTAAAAACAATTTGTTACCGGCGAAATCTGAATATCGATACAAATTTACTTACCAAAGATTTATGGAATGGAGATTAAAAAACGACGTTAAATCATTTTCCGAGAATGTAATGATGGCATATTTCCAAGAACTATCAAAAACGATGAAGCCTTCTTCACTTTGGTCATTTTACTCAATGTTAAAGGCCACAATTAATATAAATCACAATGTCGATATTGCAAACTACTCCAAATTACAAGCTCTTCTGAAGAGAAAATCGGACGGCTTTAAATCCAAAAAATCCAAGATTTTGACAAGCAAGAATATAAACGATTTTCTAGAAAACGCACCAGATGATAAACATTTGTTTATGAAGGTAATATATTGAGCTCAATATAATGTTAAATGTGTAAATTTATTTCAAATCGTCTTTTAGGTTGCTCTTATAATTGGTATAAGCGGTGCATGCAGGAAACAAGAGTTGCGTAATATAAAACCGTCAGATATCCAAGACACAGGGAAGAATCTAATTATTAATATTCCCGATTCAAAAACTAAACGGCAACGTTCTTTTGTGGTGTCAGAATATTTTTACCCAAAGGTTAAAAAATATATAAACATTCGCTCTGCAGTAAGTACAGCTCCAAATTTACCTTTTTTTCTAAACTATATAAACGGAAAATGTACCAAACAGTCTGTTGGTATTAACAAGTTAGGAAAGGTTCCAAAAGAAATAGCCAAATATCTGGGACTACCAGAAGCAGCGAATTATACAGGACACTGTTTTCGACGCTCGTCCGCGACTATTCTTGTTGACGCGGGTGGTGACTTATTAGATTTAAAAAGACACGGCGGATGGCAGTCCTCAGCCGTAGCTGAAGGGTATGTGGATAATTCCCTAAATAATCAAACTAACAATTCGTCTAAAATATCATCTGCAATAGCAAGTACTAGTAGTAGTACTAATAGTATTAATGAAAATTTCATTGAGGCAACTAATAATGTAAATCTTACTTATGCTTCAACAAGCAAAAAAAACGATATACCTTTTGTCTTCAATAATTGTTCTGTAACTATAAATAATTATTGTAATGAGAATAAATAATATTATAAAAAATAACATTTGTAAATTTAAATAATCATACTGTAGAATTATTACAATATATACCTTCTCGTTGATGTTATCACGTTCTTAAATTAATAATATTGTTACCAGTTAAGATGAAAAACTAAAACTAAATGATGTTGTGTGAATAAGTAGGTCGTAGGTAAAGTATGGTACGTAATACTTGTTGTAATGCAATTACGCACTCATAGAATTACGCACTCGCCGCTACGCGGCGTCGTGCGTAACTTTTCTATTTGTGCGTAAATTGCTTTTTACAACACTTATTACGTAATATACTATTATATCACAACGTTTCAACTGGTAAGTATCTCCAGTCGTCTTCAGGTGAATACTAAATAAGTAAAGTAGTATTCACCTGAAGACGACTGGAGATACTTACCAGTTGAAACGATGGGATATAAAACAAATAAAGACCATGCAAGTCCAAAACTCTTCTATCAATCTTAATTTTGTATAAGTTTGCCCCAGCAACCCCGATAGCTGTAAGTCGACAGAGTGCGCCCCTCTAAGGATTGCGCACATGGCAGCCTCCCTTTTATTGCCTGCCTCTAGCTACGATGCTGTCATTACCAACATTTTTATTATAAAAAGAACATGTTCTTTTATATACCAACTTTAAAGGAATTTAAGAGTTACATGTAGTGACGTATTCGCCATTTATATTTTTAATCCATGTTTTGTATTATTTTTGTTCTATCCAACAAACCGCCAAATATCAGTTTTTGAGTAGCAAAACCTACAATTTTAATTTAAAGGAATTTTGGATTAATGCATTAATAAAAAAAAAACGAAATTTGTCGTTAATTCTTTTTCTGCTTTTATAAATTAATTTTTCAAACATGGATATTTGACTGATTCTTTTATAAAAGGAAAAAGTAACAAAATATTGATCATATGACGACTTGAAGAATATGTCACTAGCCCCAATTCCTAAAGCGAAAGTAATTTGAGCATCATCAACTTTTCTTAAAGTTTGAAAGTACATAATTTCAAAAAATAACTGAAAATATTTCTCTAAGTATAAAGAAAAGTATCACTTTTCAACGGCAATTGATTGCAGGGAATATTTTATTTCATATGCTCTTATATGGTATTTTAGGGATGCATTCAGGGCATGCCGTGGCAGGAGTAGTTGGTATAAAGGTTCCGAGATATTGTTTTTTTGGAGATACTGTAAATACAGCTTCAAGAATGCAGTCAAGCAGTGAGGTAAAAATTTAAGATTTTATACATAATTCCGTACAACGCGACAACGTTGCTATTTAATGTTATTTAATAAATATAGAAAACTACCATCATAATATTATATAAGGATAATAACCGCAGGTCTAGAAAATTTTGCATAATTTCAGAAAATTTTGTTTAAATATGTAATTAATATAATTATTACATTTTTTCAATCAATGACTTATTATTATATATACATTAGTATTTTTACCATTATATAGTTTTAAGTTATAATAATTTTTATTACGTATATTTGTTTCAGCCTGGTAAAATACAAATATCACCAGACGTCAAGAATCTATTACCAGAAGACAAATTTAAGTTAGTATGCAGAGGAAAAATCAGTATAAAAGGAAAAGGAGAAATGTTAACTTTCTGGTTAATGGAAAATTAATATCGTAATCATAAATTATATACAAAAAAATTAGGTATTTAGGAAAGTTAGTTTAGAGTTACTTGTAATATTATGTGCTCATTTAAAATAGCATAAATAATTTTATGTAATAGGAGCTTGATTAAAAGTAGCATAGTTTACCTTATTATAAAAACTCATCGTTATTAAAATAAAATCCTACGCAGTAAAAAAAATCGTGACTTTTTTAACACCAAATTAACACCACATGTGGTCTCCTATTTTAATATTAATTATACACCATTCCGATGTGGTTAATGGTAACCAAGTGTCCGGTGTTTAATTATAGTACCCCAAACGGTATATAACGAACATTGGTGGTGTAAAAACAACACCAAATATAGGTTTCCATATAGTATCTTTGGTGAATTTAACATCAGTTTAGTAGAGTGATATTACCTAATTTTGGTGTACTATTCACAAAGCAGTGGAGTAAAAAAACACCATATGTTGGTTTTTATACACTATCTTCATGTGAATTAAACACCAGTTTAGAGTAATATTATCGTATTGCGGGTTACTACTAACAAAGCAGACTTGTAAAAAGAACACCAACTTATGGTTTTCATCCATCGTTTTTAGGTAAATTAGACACTAATTGGAAGTACTTTATTTTGGTGTATTATTGACCAAGCAGTGGTGTGTAAAACACCGAATATGGCTTAACATATATTATTTTAAGGTTAAGAGCAGGAGAAGTGTTTTTTGAAAAATCAGCGAATTTAAGTTTGATGAAAATAATGTGTAAATTAATTAATATTGGATTACACAACTACTTCTTCAATACTTCACCGAAATAAAATTAGAGTAGAAGGAAAGAAATAAGAACACAAAGTCTTCCTCTACTATTAATGATTATAAATATATTATTCTCCTAAAGATGAATGCTTCTGCATTTGAAACATGTTGAGACGTTTTTTAAATAAAAAGTTTCATTAATATACAGTGGAGGAAGACTTTGTGTTCGTATTTCTTACCTTCTGAATATCCACTCTACTTTAAGTATGGATTATTTCTATGGACTATTTCTTCAAGTTAAAATAGGAGTACTTCAAAAATATTCTCAAATTCATCTAAAAATGATGTATGAAAACCAAATTTTTGTGTTATCTATACTTACTTTATTTAAAACGGCAATTTTGGTTATGGAACAGTAATTTCTTTCATTGCGTACTAAAATGAGACTTGGAAGTATACCCTACACTTTTAACAGTCCCCTCCAATTAGAGCGTACAAAGGTGCATTATAAAACAAAAAAAAAATGCATTTTTCCTACAACATATATTACTTATTTGTCATTTAAATTTCACAGTGCATTTAAAAAACAGTAAAAGGTCTTTTATTGTAGTCATCATAAATTTGCGACCAAGTTTTATAATATGGACTTATTGGATCCGTCTGAATAACCAAGTCATCTCCAATATCAAGATATTTGAAGTCGTATGGACGCACCTTTTGCCAAGTAATATTTTGAAGCAGTTCGGATCGTTCTGGAGTTGGATTCCTTAAAATTAAAAACAAATTAGTTAATCAAGTATATACATATATAGTGTGGTAGTTTAATGTTGGGCTGCACAAAGATTTTTAACCAGAATTAACTAACCAGTAAGTTAGACTCTGACAGTGACATCTGCCACGGTAATGGAAGATGAACAGAGTGCGGCTCCAGAGAAGGAGCCGACTCAAGAAATGGAAGTTGAACCACAACAGACGCCCAGCGATGTTGCGAGTGGTCCAAATCAACCTCCACCACAGTAAAATGGCCTCTAGCCATCTGGCTCTTCTCATGGAGGAGAAGGGCCTCGACATCGCCTTGATCCAGGAACCTTGGGTCAGAAATGACGCCATATGTGGATTAAGGCTAAGAAACTACTCTCTCTATTACGCCAGGGGCAATGGTAAGCCAAGAACTTGTATTTTAGCTAAAAATAAAGTATTCCTAATGCCTAATTTTAGTAACCAGGACATAACAACGGTCAAACTGGAGCGCAAAGGAGGGACACCAATAATACTGTCATCCGTATACATGGCGCATGACGTTCCAACTCCATCGGTAGATGTCCAAAATATTGTGGAATCTACCAGGATTTCTAAGCAAAGCCTAATCTTGGGATGTGATGCCAACGCCCATCACACAATATGGGGTAGCACGGACATCAATGACCGAGGTGAGTGTCTTTTTAATTTTATTATAAATACTAACCTTAGCTTATGCAATAACGGTAATACACCTACATTTGTTACTGCGAACAGACAGGAAGTTCTGGACGTCACGCTTACAAATGAATCCAACGATCTAAAGGTACAAAACTGGAGAGTGTCCAGCGAGGATTCGTTCTCGGACCATCGTTGGATTCTATTTGATATCAGTGAGTCCACGTACTTGCCTACACCATTTCGTAACCCTAAAAGAACAGATTGAGAAAAATTTTGCGGAATCATCTCTGGAGAACTGGCAAATCCTCCCAATAATCTCTTACCAAATAAGGCTTCAATTGATGAAGCAGTTAATAAACTAACAAATACCCTGGAAGCAGCATTTTTCAAAAGCTGTCCGATAAGCAGACCAGCGAAAAAGCCATACCCACCATGGTGGAACGCAGAGCTGGGTCAGCTAAGAAGGGACATGCGAAGGCTATTTAACAAAGCAAAGAGCAAACGTACTGAAGATGAGAGCTCTTATAGAGAGGCTCTAAAGACGTACAAGAAAGCGATTAGAAAATCTCAAAGAAGCGCTTGGCACAATTACAGCGAGCGGATTGAGAGTACAAACGAAGCCGCTAGACTTAGAAAAGTTCTATCAAAGGAGCCTAGTGCTCCCTCTTTTCTAAAAAAAGATGATGGGACATACACAGAGAGTAGTGGGGAAACCCTTGAACTGCTGATGGATTCCCACTTTCCTGGTAATACATCGGCCATAGAGCCCCTTATCGATCAAGGAGACGTTCCGGATTTGAATAGCATCAAATCAGTAGTCACTTACGATAAGCTAGAATGGGCGATTGACTCATTTGAACCTTACAAATCACCAGGATTAGACGGGATAATGCCCGCCATGCTACAAAGAGGGAAGAGAATCCTGATCCCTTGGCTCTTGGTGATATACAGAAGCAGCTTGCATTTTACTTACATGCCGGCTGACTGGAATAAGATAAAAATAGTCTTTATCCCTAAGGCTGGTAAGAGCAGTCATGTAACCGTCAAAGACTTCAGACCAATAAGCCTGTCTTCGTTCCTTGTCAAAACATTGGAGAGGTTACTGGATCTGCATATCAAGAACTCGGCGAGAGAGCGAGAATTAAGCTCGTCTCAACACGCTTATACCAAAGGGAAATCAGTGGAAACGGCGCTACACGAAGTAGTAGGCACTATTGAGAAATCCCTTAACAATAAAGAGTACACCCTAGGTACCTTCTTGGATATTGAAGGAGCCTTTAATAACGTCACGACCGAGGCAGTGTGCGACGCTTTAATAGAAACAGGGGTCGATAACTACATCTGCCGTTGGATTAGGAGGATGTTGAAAGGCCGTCAAATCTGCTCCAGTTTGGGAAGTAGCGAGATGGTCAGATTTGCTGGAAGAGGAACTCCGCAAGGCGGGGTTCTGTCACCAACACTCTGGCTGAGAGTTTTAAATAAAGTTCTCATAGCGTTGGAGAAGGCTGGAATAAAAGTGATTGCATACGCTGACGATATAGTTATACTAGTGTCAGGTAAATTTGTAAACACAATCAGCGACCTAACAGGAATGGCGCTACGAGTACTACAACAGTGGGCCATGAAATGCGGGTTAAAAATCAACCCCGAAAAAACGGAGGTAGTTCTATTCACACGCAGAAGGGTGATCGAGAACTTCAGACTCCCAGTACTCGACAATAATGCTTTAGTGCTTAAGGAAAAAGCAAAGTATTTAGGATTGGTACTTGACTCCAAGCTAAACTGGGGCATAAACTTGCAAGAACGAGTTAAAAAAGCGTCGGTAGCATTATATGCCTGCAAAAAAGCAATTGGAAAAAAATGGGGACTAAAACCCCACATAGTACACTGGATCTATACAGCTATTATAAGACCTATATTAATATACGGGGTCCTGGTTTGGTGGACCGCTTTGGAAAAAGCAGTGCACACTAAGTCAATAACAAAGATACAAAGGGCAGCTTGTTTAGGAATAACCGGAGCCCTTAAGTCAACCCCGACAGCGGCGCTAGAGGTCATGCTATATATACCCCCTTGGATATCTATGGAAAAAGTATAGCTGCAAAAAGTGCCCTGCGACTAAAAGAGTCGAAATTCTGGAAGGAAACTAACTACGGGCACAGCAGTATACTAAAGATTCACCCGGGGAATAATCTACGAGACCCGACTGATTACTCTGTCCCAATAACATGCTTCGATAGAAGGTATTCTATACTCATTCCGAGTAGGGAAGAGTGGGAAGGCAATCAGAATATAACGAAAACAGATCACGCAATCTTCACAGACGGTTCAAAGATGGACGTTGGTGTGGGAGCCGGGGTCTTTTCCGAAAGTTTACAAATACAGAAATCGTATAGACTCCCCAACTATTGTAGTATTTTTCAAGCGGAAGTACTGGCAGTAGAGAAGGCGGTCAATATCCTGCAAGAACACCTTGGCTTGGGAGTAGCCTCGTCAATCACCATCTTCAGTGATAGTCAGGCGGCGATTAAGGCAATCTGTTCCAGCAGCGTCAAATCAAAGCTCGTAAAGCGATGCCGCAACAATCTATGCACACTTGGCAACCAACATCGGGTTATTCTGTGCTGGGTTCCTGGACACTCCAAAATAGATGGCAACGAGGCTGCCGATGCGCTCGCAAGAGAGGGCGCAGGCATGCCAGCTGATCTAGCAGACAATACAGTGAACAAACCACTGGGATTGGTCAAAGAGGAGATTGACTACACGGCCAAGCAGCTTGCACAGAACAGATGGACAGGGTTGACAACCTGTAGTACATCCAGGCAACTGTGGCCCACATTCGATAAAAAGAGAACCGCAGAGCTATTGAGACACAGTCGAAAAGACGTGAGAAATATTACTGCGGTTGTTACCGGACATTGCCTCTTCGGTAGACATGCCGAACGTATGCAAATACCCACTAACGACTTCTGCAGAAGCTGCAGAGATGAGGAAGAGGAAGAAAGTATTCAACATTTTCTGTGTGAATGCCCTGGCCTCGCAAGAAGGAGGTTCACTACTCTGGGTGAATCATCTTTCGATAGCCTGGAGGAACTAAACAACTTACAACTTGGACGGCTGAGCAGATTTCTGAACAGTAGTGGCTGGTTTGAATGAGTTGTTAAAATCCTTCCGCGGTTACGTCGCATAAACCATCAGTGATCTGATGAAGGTGGGTTCTACGGAACACGTGTGGTATCACAACGGACCTAATCAGGACTACGTGAGACCGTTTGGTCAAAACCAAGGGTCTGCCACTCTTACCTAACCTAACCTAACCTAGACTCTGACATAAATAGCATTGACAGGCATTATGTACTTACAATCAAAGGTGTCTGATTAGTAAATTTAAAATTAAGGTAACCGGGCCAGTATGATTGTTGAATGAGAAAATTATTTCTGCTAATGTCAACATTCAAAAAGGCGCAAAAAAACCTACCCACCGTGGTATAACTTAAATATAATAAAAAACATTAAAGAAAAGTTTCGCTTATGGAAAAAATACAAACGTACAAAACAACAAACTGACTTACAAGACTTTCGAAGACTCAGAGCTAAAATTAAAACGGATATCAACACCTCTTATATGATCTATTGCCAATACATTGAAAATCAAATATTGTCCAATCCCACTGATTTCTGGCGTTTAATTAACAGTAAAAAAAATAATGTTACGTTTCCTGAAGTAATGTCCAGGGGTGAAAATACTTTTAAAAGGCCAGAGGAAATCGTGGGTGCATTTGCAGAGCTTTTTCAATCATCCTACATAATATCAGGACCGTTCACTAGCATCTCCAACGACGGTATAAGTAGTAACAGCAATACCATTGATATGAGAGAGGTTTCTATGGAACAAGTTTCCGGTTGTCTAAGGAAAATGAAATCAAAAGGAACGGTCGGGCCAGATAAGATTCCATCATTTTTATTACGCGATTGTGCGATTTTTCTTGCCCTCCCACTTACTAAAATTTTTAACCTGTGCTTAAGGACTAGTAAATTTCCTGATGTTTGGAAAACATCTAAGATCACTCCGGTACTTAAAAAGGGACCCAAAGACGACATTGAAAATTATCGACCAGTTTCCATCATTTGCAATTTCTCTAAATGTTTTGAAATGCTGCTTCATGATACATTGACTTTTCAAATTAAAAATAATATCTCAAATTTTCAACACGGTTTTATTAAGGGTAGGTCAACTACGTCTAATCTTTTTTGCATAACTCAGTTTATTGCGGAAGCACTGGATGAAAAATGTCAGGTAGATGTTGTGTATACGGATTTTTCTAAAGCCTTTGATAGGCTTGACCACAGCATTCTACTTGATAAGCTGAACGATGCTGGATTTTCAACTAATTTATTAAATATGTTTCAATCCTACTTAACAGACAGAATACAAGTAGTGGAGTGCTGTGGTCAAAGCTCTGGCGAAATTAGGGCAACATCGGGGGTTCCGCAGGGATCTATCATGGCGCCTCTATTATTCAATATATTTATTAATAATATTCTGGTGAATGCTGGCTTAAGGGGGCTATTATATGCCGATGATATGAAGATTTTTATTCGAATAAGTACTATCGACGACTGTCGACGTCTCCAAGCGGTACTTGACAAAATAGCAGAGTGGTGCTCTATCAATAATCTACCATTAAATGCTAGTAAGTGCAATATTGTCTCGTATACTTTAAAGACCGAACCAGTAATTTTTGATTACTCTATTAATGGCATTAGGCTAAACCGCCAGATGACCTTTCGTGACCTTGGAGTTTTGTTTGATAGCAAATTATCGTTTATCCCCCATATTCTCGACCTTACTCAATCCTGCTTTAGGGCCTTGGGATTTATAATTAGAAATTCCCGCGACTTTTCCAACGAAAACACTATAAAATTGTTGTACTTTGCTTTTGTCAGATCAAAGTTGGAATATGCCTCTACGATTTGGTCACCTTTCTACCAGGTACATATTGACAGTCTCGAAAAAATTCAACGACGCTTTCTTAAATACCTTAGCTTCAAGAATAATGGTGTCTATCCTAATGTTGGTTTTCCCCATGATCAGCTGTTGAAAAGTCACTCGCTCTCTTCCTTAGAGGACCGGAGAATGATAGCTGACCTTAAATTTTTACATAAGATCCTTCATAACAAAATTGATTGCTCAGAAATTCTACATCAGATAAATATTTTGGTTCCACGCAGCTCAGCCCGTCATTCTCTTACGTTTTTCATACCCACATCGCGAACTAATATTAAAAAATACTCGCCGTTACAGCGTATACAAAGTACATACAATCGGTACCAAAATACGTTTGATATATTTAACTGCAGGTTAGCCAGGATAAGTCTCACTTAAACATTTTTCCATGGTCGAAAGTGTACATTCTACTTAATAGTTTTATTATGTCATTTTTTTACTTATTACTACTTATTATATATATATTAGAAATGTTATTTAATAATAGTGTATATACCCATTCAGTAATTGGATTTTTCTGTGGAATGGTGTATTTTAAATAAATAAATAAATAAATAAATAAACATTCAAACTTGCTGGTTAGCTAATAATTATGAAAATTCTTTGTGCAACCTGACATTAGTGTTTATTAGATGGGACATTTTTTATAAGTTGCACAACAGAAATTTAAATACTGTCAAAAGTTGGTACATGTCCGATAACCATATATAAGATGCATTTAGAATGGCTTCAAGTCAAACAGCATACAGGGTAGGTCAAAGACTATGAAAAAGTTCAAGAGTACACTGAATCCTCATGTAAAATATTAGAGAAAAGCGTTATTAAGAAAAGTTGTTTAGAATTAAAAAATATAAAAAACAATACCGAATACTAGGCATTAAAATTTAAAAAAAAAACAAGATCATAGAAGTCGATCCCGTAATGAAACGATACAAGTAAGATAAATAATCGAAATCTACTAAAACTATTTCAGATAGCAATGGTAACTTAAATGAGAGCAAAATGTTTATTTTGAAAGTTTGACATTAGAAATCTCCATTTGATAAAAGCATTTGCTTGTAAAGTGCCTACTCAAATAATGTTAAACTGAATGAAATAAACAGAACTATGTTGGATCGAAAGAGAAGTCTTAATTAGCCTTAACTAGAACTCAGGAGCAGCCAAGCTGCCTACCTCTCATGTGTCGAATAAATCACCGACAACAATGAGCAAAGGAGTCTAGAGGATCAATATGCTAATCGGACATCGAACGTGTCACATTGCCAAGCCAGATCACTGATGAGCACCCAGAATCAGAAACAAGGATGACCTCACATTTCATTTTAAGTAAGGCAAGGAATTTTAACATCAAATTAAATGACAGGCTTGCCATGGTTAACTCAAAACCCGATGGACGTACCTATCGGTAAACAAAATTGTTTATTGGTAGACCTCCATGGCGCTGAGCGTCCGGGGTTTGCTCGCTGTGCACCCCTTCGTCTATTACCCGCTGTCCCCTCACCTTGTCAGTGGGGAATGGCAGTTTATGGGTCCTTAGACTCACTGCTAATAACGGTATGCCCTGTCTTCTTCCGTTAACATCTCAATCCTTTCGTTGCTTCGTCCTACTGGGACTCATCAGAGACGCGCGACCATCCTGAGGCCTATAGATGGTCAATCGTCTGACAACTGGCGTTATCCATCATCCTCATGGAAGGTATCAGTCTCCACACTCACGGACCTCCCTTCAAGGGTCCGGACTGGGTCGGCCTTTGGTGAGCTTAGTTAAAGCCAATAGTTGTCTCGAAAGAGAACTCAGTTTGTTCGTTTAGCGGCAACCTAGCTCGATTGTCACAAGGACAGAAAACGGTGAAGGTAAAGGACCTGCGGAACTCTGGGCAAGGACTACAAAGATTGTAGTGTTGCACGTTCGAGAGTGCAGGGGTGATTCCCCTTCTCGGCACCAGGCAACCGCCGGTTGCTTCTTGGCAACAGACGACTACGTAACATGAGCTCTCGCAGAACCAACCATAAACGAACATCCGGGTTCCCAAGTCCCGGACCCGCCCGGGGGATGCGTGAGGGTGGGCTGGAAACAACCAAGACGCCAGGCATGTGATTGATGTAACGAACGATGCTTAAGAGCTTAACCCGCCCTTGGGTAGTCCAAATTGGACTACTTGGACACTTAAAATGAAATGTGAGATCATCCTTGTTTGTGATTCTGGGAACTCATCAGTGATCTGGCTTGGCAATGTGACACGTTCGATGTCCGATTAGCACACAGAACTATACTCCAGGTCCAAAATTAATTTCAGTGATTCATCGCTTTCGTATAGAAAGCAGCAGGTTCTACGAAGTCAGGAAAAAGATTCCATGAAAATAAATATGCTGCTCTCTTAGAATTTTAAAAATACACCGGAATTGTGTTCTCTGGCTTTGTACAATCCGCTACAATCTATAGGAAAGTGGTAAATCACTGATATAAATTTTGTACTTAGGGTATAGTTTTATTCAAAAATTGTGGACGGAATGCAAAAATAGTGCGTGAAGCAGTAGATATTTTAACTAGGTCCAGATTTCCTGGACTACTCTTTAAATACGATACTGGTTTTAAGTAAATCGGGGTTACTTCTAAAGATTTTTAAGTACATAGGAACATTATTAGGTACTCACAAGTATTTTGCGAAATTGGTCCATAACTCAATTACTCTTTTGTGAGTTAAAACATCGCTTTCCGGAAATATTGAGATGTCTTCATTGGTGTAGTCGTTGGACTTTACTTTCCAAATATATTTTTCATCTTCTCCGTGACCAACCTTTCCAGCACCTTAAATTAAAATATCTTCTGACATATTTCTAAGGATAAATTATACGAAAGACGAAAAATGGCGGAAAATGTAAAGGAATGAACAATGAGTTGTTGCAGGCTTACATTTTTCTATAAAATTAATAGAAATTTAGTAAGTTAATTTCACCAGGATCGGTTTTATCTCTATAATTGTGGAAGTAACTTGTTTAGACTTCCAAAGTTAGTTATGTGTTTTTGGTTAAAATGCAGGAAGAAAATGGAGCCAACAACACAGCACACGGATGATAATAAATGTATTCTTGGCCAAAACCTAAAAGGATAAATGTATTAAAAGTGTTTTGGGATTATGTTCAACAGTATTCAAAGTTAGACTTTATATCATTTTATCGACCAGATTTTATAATTTGAAAAATTAGATCAGATTTGATGTATTTTATTTATTTATTTATTAACGGCCTTGCCCAAAAAATTACATTAACAAATAATAAACCTCAGTAAATAAAATAAAAGTTAATAGAAGGTAAAAATAAGAACACAAAGTCTTCCTCCACTGATATATTATAGAAATATTTTAGTCAACTTCTCTACATGTTTCGAATGCAGAAACATTCATCTTCAGGAGAAAAATTAAAAGAAGAAAAGACGTGTAGATATCACCCTAACTGAGCAACATAAATCTACTGGTCTTTTCTTCTTTTAATTTTTCTCCTGAAGATGAATGCTTCTGCATTCGAAACATGTAGAGAAGTTGACTAAAATATTTCTATAATATATCAGTGGAGGAAGACTTTGTGTTCTTATTTTTACCTTCTATATTCCCACTCCACTTTAAGTATGGACTATTTCTTCAAGTAAAAGTTAATAATTAAAATCAGTACAAACAGTACAGTACAAACAAAAATTCCTTATTCATTTAAATATAAAAGAAAAATACAAAAGTTACAAAAAAAAACATTCAAACCTCAGGTTTATACATAACTTGATACACACTATAAAGTTTAATCAGTCAAAATTCCAGATATCACAGCTGACAAATAAAACTTCGGTATGCGCTAAAAAAATCCAGTTGTTCAGTTTGATAACACAGGGAACAAAATAATTTAACACAAAGTTGGTACGAGAAAGGGGTTGATGAAAAGTTTTGTAGAATCGCGTATTTCTTGCAGAAACAGCTAACCCAATTGAGCTTAAGGGAGTCGGACAATCGACATAAGCATTAATGATCTTGTATAAAAGTTTATGATCCCTATCATCTCTTTTTTAAAGTTTCTAAAGAGAATGTTTCCTGAAGCATATCGAAGTCAAAAGTGTAATCGATTGGGTTGATATTTGCCTCAAATTAGATATATCTCAAAAATTTACGCTGAACTTGCTCCAGTTAATGGATATGACCGGCATACAAGGGATTCCCGACTCTAGGCAGTGGCGGCTCCTGATAGTCGATACAGGTAGGGCCAAAATATCAAGTCAAAAATCTTTAATGAGAATACAGGGTGTTACAAATTCGATGCATTAACATTGCTATCTCGGTAACTATAAGAGATAGCGATTTGGTTACATGGAGGTAAAGTTGCAATATTTAATGCTATTATCTATTAAAAAAAATCCGATGATTTCCGGAGCATTCGAAAAAAAAACGAAAACATGAACTTTTGTTTTTATTTTCTTTATGACAAAATATTGATTATTTTGAAAAACCACCAAGAGCACTTGTTTAAGACAATTTTTTATGCTCTTCAAGAAAATAATCTTATTTTTCAGATACGACGTTCGTTTTTTAGATGCCTATATCTGCTTAATTTTTTTAATTACGGACCTGCATTTTTTTAAAATTATTGGTTAGTTTTTGACCGCTTGAAATTATTATTTAGAAAGGTGCCTTAAGAAAGTGCTTTTGGTTTTTTTTAAATAATGTATTTTGTCATAAAAAAAATAAAAACAAGTTTTTCGTGTCTTTTTTCGAATATCTCCGCAAGTTATCGAAAATTGATTAAATGTCTTTTTAACAAATTGTTCAGGATTGAAATATGCAAATGTGCCTCTATTTAACCAACTCTCTATCTAGCTCTCTATCTTTTATATAGTTACAGAGATAGGAATGCTAATGCATCGTATTTGTAAAACCCTGTATTAAAAAATCGAAACAAATTTACCGACTAATTAAATGAAGCATTTAATATTCTAGTTGTTCTAACACCAAATGTTCATTAAACACTCAAATTTTCTTATAAGAAAACTCTATACGTCTTTGTTTTTTATTTGAAAATGATTCAATCACTTTTGTTCTTGAAGTTGCCAATATTCTTTACAAAATGTTTTTCGACAGACAACAAACCTAAAGTCTTTCATTTCAAAACTAATACACCTAAACCCGGAATCAGGAATATAATCCACTCATCCACTGACGGATTAACTTAAACCTAACCTACAAGCACTAAACTAGCTTACAAAAATATTTTATGTTAAATTGTGAAAACTGTTTAAAAGAAAAATATTTTAAAATTAATATCTCGACAGGATAAACCGTTTTAAAAACAGCTACCATCTAGTAGCTAGTAGCGGTAGCAAAATCGAAAGCATAACTCTATAGCCTAGTAGTACCCTAACCCGATTGGGACTCTTCACTCTCGATAAAATAAAACATCATATAAGGATCTGGCCAGGCCAGGTCCATTTCTCTACGCGCCAGTAAGAGAGGGCGATATATCCATTGGTGTTATACTCTCTCTTAACGGGTTTAACATCATGCCAAATACCGAGTGTGCCGGAGCAGCGTGGCGGCAAGGAATTCTCGCGGCGTCACCCACACATTAGGGAGTTTTTGCATAGTTAGGCGTTATAGATATCAACGTCCTAAATAAAAAATTATTCACATCTACAAAAAGAATGGAGCGTAGGGAGACAAAGTAATAATAATTATCCAAATAAGCCCCGTTTACAAGAAGGGAGGTAAGAATGAAATATCAAATTACAGACCTGTCTCTTTAATATGTGGTTTCTCTAAAGTTTTTGAAATACTACTGTATGAATATGTTATTTTTTAGAGTTGAAAACATGTAATCATTGCGTCAACATGGGTTTTTGAGGGGTCGGTCAACCATCACCAACCTATCATGTTTTACACAATATGCATCAAATGTTGTTGACGGTGGGGGTCAGGTTGATGTGGTGTTGACTGATTTCTCGAAGGCAGTCGATAAGATCAATCATGCAATTATATTGGAAAAACTTAAAAAATATTCGGTCTTACAGACAATTTCCTCTCCTTTTTTGCCTCCTACTTGATGGGCCGTACGCAGTATATCCAGTATAATGGATATAAATCCATGCCATTTGGAGCGGCCTCGGGCGTTCCTCAGGGTTCCAACTTGGGACCGCTTTTGTTTCTAATTTTCATTAATGATATATCGGAGGTTATCGATGTTAAACATGAAATTTTTGCCGACGATTTGAAGCTATATATATATCTATTGAGAACTTTGGGGACTGCCTTAGGTTACAGGAATCCGTTGACGCAATACAGCGTTGGTGCGTACAAAATAAATTGCTATTGAACTCCGGAAAGTGCTCGGTAATGTCACTAACCAAAAGACTCTCTCCAACACTCTACGAGTATTCTATTGATCAAAATGTATTATCACGGGTAGACAGTGTTCGTGACCTAGGTATTTTGTTGGATTCTAGATTGTCCTTTAGCAATCATATAGAAAAAATGACATCGGAAGCCACTCGGATGTTGGGTTTTATTATAAGAAATTGTAAATCATTTAATAGTATCGACGCATTAAAGACCTTATATTTCTCATTGGTGATCAGTAAGTTGGAGTATGGGTCATTGATATGGTCTCAAGTGCACGCTAAGTATAATCTCATGGTAGAACAAGTGCAAAGAAAGTTCTTAAAATTCTTATCTTTTAAAGAAGACAATTTTTATCCCGAAAGGGGCATAAATAATGAATTACTGTTACAAAGATTTAATTTTGAAAGTCTGAAGAAACGTAGAGACATGCAGGCAGTAATACTTTTGTTCAAAATCATTAACGGAACCACCACATGTCCGTCCTTGTTGGAACAATTTAATTTCCTAATTCCTAGAATCTCAACTAGGTCTAGCACTTGTTTTTATCTACCAGTAGCAAGAACAAATACCATGTTAATGTCACCCATGCATAAAATGTGCTCCGAGTATAATAAGATAGCTGATCACTGTGATCTGGATATGCCTTTTAAATTGTTCGTTCGAACCGCCTTAACTTATGTCTGATAATTAGGTTTCAATTTTAAAGTTTCAAACTTTAATGTTAATTATATTAATTGTAGATGAATATGTTTATATTAGTTGTAGGTGAATATGTTTTATGTAATTTATGCATGTGCCGGCCCTATAAATTACTCCTCTGTTGCGCCTTAACTAAATAAATAAATAAATAAATAAATGAGAAATAATGGTGTACAGATAGGTAAGGCCATGCCACTGTGGCCCTATTGTACGAGCCGCCACTAACTCTAGGTGAGGTCTGACAAGACAAACAGAATTATGCAAATTTTCATTTATTACTCATATTTTCTGTATTGAGAAATTTAATTTCTTATAGTCCGAAAAGTCGTTGAAATGATCCTTTTTAAAAAATATTGACAACATAAACTATTTTTGCAGATTTTTTTGACATAAATACCAAAATAATATTCCAAATTTCACTTTCCGACCACTTTTCCTATAAATATATTTTTATAGATATAATTTTAAATGGTACCTTGAACAGTTCGATTAAAATTGCCCATTGGTCCATCGTGAGAAAATATATAAAAGTAGACCTGGGTATACCATGAGGCAAAATCAGCATGCTTCATAACTGGCTTTTTGTACCTGTCGTCGCTCATGTACTACAATTTAAATGTTATAAGTATGAATGCATAAAAGACCATTATAATAGCGACATTCTGCCAACCAACAAAATCCAGCTCAACGATATTTCAAACGTGAGTTTCTCGGAATCCACAAATCTGGTACGGCAGTAGAGTTTTGGACTTGCATTGTCTTTATTTGTTTAGAATCACTACGTTTCAACTGGTAAGCATCTCCAGTCGTCTTCAGGTGAATACTAAAACTCTACTGCCGTTTAAGAAACGTCATTGTCTCCAACCTTTAAACAGACACAAATCTGGTATTGAACGTCAGCCAGTGTGGAGATTTTAGCGACTGAAAAATCGATTGCGGGATTTTGTTGGTTGGCAAAATGTCACCAATATTAGTAATTCGTAACAATAAATACAAAAGTATTATGTACAGAATATACCTACTGGGATTGTTGATTATTCGAAATAGATGCTTATGTAAGGTAAACAATGATGGCCTTTTTATATTAGGTGCAATTTCAAGTAAACCAGAAAAATATTAATTATAAAAATGTATTCTTGTACTTAGTTTAAGGATAACAATTACCTTTATCAAATCATGTCCCCAAAATCTAAATTTTAATATAAAAATAATGGTGTAAAATCGACATTCATTTATTATTACATTAGTGCCAGAAAAATTCACTACTTCTTGCTCTACCATTCTAGCCGATATGTGCCAAAAATTATTTACATTCACATTCACAGCTCTTACCCTTAAGTAGTATCCAACCTTGTCTTCAGATGAAACGTTTGTAAAGTAGAGATCATAGAGTGCATCACCAACAACCGTGGCATTACTATAACTGGTATAATGAAACCCGTTTGATGGAACCAACTTTGTATGGTCTTTATCAGCTTTAGCAAAGCTATCACTCAGAGCATCCAAATCTAAGAAAGATTACTTAGGGTATAGTACGTACAATATTTGACATTGGTTTATGTATATTTTATACAGAGTTATGAAGGGCTGTATTAACATTCGAAGGGACTCAAGACGCATAGATATTTTTGCGCCTTCCTCTTCAATATTACCACTTAAGTTTGGAAGTTTAAAAAAATAAACTGCCGATTTTACTTGCAACTGAAAACTTAATTAAATTTACGCATTTACCAAGTGTATGTGTGCTTACAAAGAAGGACAATGACAGGCACTGTTACGGAGTTGTCACTATTTTAGTTTTTTTCGATGTATTTATGTATTTTGTCGAATTTCCTTTCCTTTTTTTAAATTTTTTTTATATGGTGCTGATTTTAGGTCTGTTTTTGCGTACCACCACAAATAATGATATGTACCACAGGTTGAGAACCGCTGGTCTAGAGTATGAATTATTTCCGGAAATTTTTTCGAGGTCGCGAATTATTTCAAAATTTCACGAGGCGTCAAAAAATGGGTTCGATATGTGATCATATTTTCTTAGTGGACACACATAGCGACAACATGAGTTTTGCATCTTCTGGACCCTTCTTTTCTCTAGAAGGCTAATGGACAGTAGTTGAAATGTTACAGCACCAACGATTCAGACAAAATACTTTTTAAGTAACAGGTCTGTATTTTTAAGTTTATTTATTTCCATAGATTCTAGAAATTTTAGTTTTAAACCTTTGTTTTCTGTTTGTAAGATTTTAAAAGATGGATCCAAATTATGTTGATTATCAAGCATTTTTTTAAATGTTAAATACAGAAAACAAAGGCTTAACTAGATTTGCTAGAATCTATGGAATCTATTTATTTATTTAATATTACCACATTCTACAGAGATCCAATTATCGAATGGGATTATAAAAAAAAGTTTTACCATAATACAAAGCATTATAAAAAAGGAGAACAACACAAATATAGTAAAAATAATAATACAATTGTATGTCAATGATGTATACACATATATAATATGTAAATAATTACAGAGTCAGGCCTTTAACGGCGGCTACAGTGCAGGCATGTAAATCTAACTGGTTTTGAATTTTGTTGTATTTTTCACATATTTGATGTAATGGAGAAAACTTAAGTGACCAACGTTACTTAGGCCTCAAATATTTTATATTTGAGCTTCTGTATACCTGGGTTTTAATTGGGCGTTTACATTATTCTGATTAATACTGTAAAATTAATTTATGGCATCTGATTGGGTAATTATATGTAAGTAATTATTTATTTTTATATTTAAATGTTAGTACTTATATAATTAGTATTTTTGTTTTTTGTACAGTTATTGCTTGTTGTATTTACACAGTCATTCACGGTTCGATACAAGAGTAGCTATTGCAGCTAAATATCGCCTTGATATGGCTGTGCCCTTACCTTAAATATTTTGAATATATTTGTTATAATTTACTATTCATCAAGAATAAAAGTCGATTTATTATTATTAATGAACAAATAGATTTAAATGGTACACCTTTATTTTTGTAAAATACCCATTATTGTACTAAATTTCCCGACATTGTAACCCTTACACTGTTTTCACTTATAACTTCAATAATCTAAATTTTATTCCACCACGAAATGGGAGTGAAACCCTCATAGAGCTTTTGAGGACATTAATTAACTACAATTTCCTCAAAAGCTCTATGAGGGTGTCACTCACAATTTTCCCCTAGCTATTAATATATAAACTATACTTCCCCTAAAGATGAACGTTTATACGTTCGAAACATGTAGAGACTTATGTCGGGTTGCACAAAGAATTTTAATAATAATTATTTAACAGGCAAGTTTGACTGTGACAAACGTAACATTAACAGAAATAATTTTCTCACAGTCATACTGGCCCGTGTACCTTTAATTTTAATTTACTAATCACGCACCTTTGAATGTAAGTATATAATGCCTATCAAAGTCATTTATGTCACAGTCAAACTTGCCGGTTAAATAATAATTATTAAAACTCTTTTTGCAAACCCGACATTAGAGTATTATTTCTCCCCATTTAACTTGCCACTTCACTTCAAGTATGGACTACTTCTAAAGAAAGATTTGTAGAGACTATGTGTAAATTGTGGAAGTTAAAAAATTAATAAGCTTTGTAAAATTTCGGTGCAAATTTTATTTATTAGCAGACCGCATTCGACTTTAGGAGGTCATCATCAGTGCTTCATAAAGTAAGGAATAAAGTTCTAGGGGGTTTAAGTTAAAAAAATATTTGGGAAAATTATATTTATGATTTGTAATTGACACAAAAATGTTTTAAAAATTAAGTTTCCTAAAATAATGTTAAATTATCCTCCTTTTGACTTCATATACTGCCAACCTTTGACATTTGATTTATAATTTAATTTCTTACTTTAATATTGCAGCCAATGGCATCTAATTAGTAACCGTCAAAAATGTGATCAGTTTGAAGTTCACTAAAATCCAAAATTATTAATTCTTCCATAATTACTGTCAATGATGCTCCAATTGTGTTTGTTAACTGACAAAATAAGTAATGATTCTTTATCTTTTACCTTCGACTTAACCAAAACAATTTTTTTTAAATTTTCCATAACGTTTCAATTAATTTAATTTTTCAAATAATTTGTATTTTCTTCCAAAAGTTTTAAAAATTCTTTGCTTCAACAATTCTTAATTTACAAATTGTAAATAAAATTATTTTATTACATTTTTCCAAACATTTTTTTTTAACTTGAACCCCCTAGAACTTCATGCCTTAGTTTGTAGTACTGGTGATGACCTCCTAAGGTTGAAAGCGCTTTGCTAATAAATAAAATGTACACCAAAAATGCAAAGCTTTTTAATTTTCAAATAATAACGCGTTGTTTATATTATATTTACCAGTTGCTGTAATAGCTTCTTCAGACGTTGCACCTATCATAATTGGTACTCGAAGAAAATAACCATTTTCTAGTTGTTCAAACGATTCTTTTGTTATAAACGCTCCATCGTGATCAGGTTCTATGACAGGTAGAGCTCTTTGCTAAAAAATATTTTAGTTTATGAAGAGAACATTTTTTAAATTTTTATTTATGCCAAATTTCTTTATGGGTAGTAAACTATGGTAGTTTAATTATTAGTTAAGAGGACATGTTTAATTTTTCTGTTTTACATGTGGATATTATGTCTGATTAGTCTGGCATAAAAATTTTATAGTTTCATTTTGCATACCTATTAAGTGGGTGATCATTTCCTACAATTTCTATAAATCAAAATATTGCATTATCAATGTTAATAATAAATAGTAAAGCTAATTTAATTATTTTAATTAAGAACTGTATGCCCGAGGATAAAAACGCAAGAGACAATTTTTATGCAGAATTAAACAGGCTAATCAGAAATAATATCCACATAGAAAAATGTCAGTGGCGTACCACTTTTTTTCTAAAAAATATCAGAACACATGTTTGCAGGGACGCCACTGGTGGGACAAAAAAAAAATAACTTTTATAACTAAAATATGTGGTTTTATATCCTATTAGCACATGCGAAAATTAAAAATATTATCTAAAGTACTTTCGGAGATATCACAAAAAGAAAATTAAAGAAAAATAAATTCAATACCCTGTAGCATGAACTTTTCTTCATAAAATTACTTTTGAAATCACACCTTAAAAGATTAGCACGCCATTAAGGAACACCCTGTATAATACCACATTTATAATCAAATTAACCTCCCTTAATTATTGATTGACTACACCGAATGTTACAAACAAATGAGCGAGTACGCCGTGCACTATTATAAAAGTTATTCTGTACTTACGCTCACAGTATCTTTTGTCGATGCTACATCAATCTCCTTTGCGGTTGCACTTAACAAAAATGTTAGAAGTGCCGTGCTGTCATTTTTAAAATCGACGGTATTATTAATTTGTGTGGCCAAGTCAAAGGCATATGCTCTTGCACTAATGTCACCCATGAAACTAAACTGGCTAAGTGGGCTTCCACTTTGAAGAATAGCTCCCCTAAATAAACCTAAAAATAATAATAACACTGGTTATAATTATTTCTTGCTGTATCTGAAGTAGACAAAAATGTCTCTATTATATCTGTTGTAAATCAAATATGGTACGCCAATGATTTACTATAAAGCAGATATCTTTAGGTTAGTTTTAGTAATGTATGATAGATGGCGTGAGAGAATGAAAGTATGGAAAAAAACAAAAAGGCACTGTTTGTTTATTCTCGAAAAGAAAGAGTATCTGAAATGTTCGCTTCTATTATAGTTGTAGTTTATTGAGTATTTAAAATGTTTGTTAAAGTTCTGCTATATATATAAAATAAAGCTTTGTAAATTGATGCCGCTGGATGTCTTATTTATAAAGAAAAAACAAAAGGTTATGGACCCAGAAACGGAATCAAGAAAAGTATAAAAGCGTAACCTGGAGAAGAAAAATAACAAGAAAAAAAATGGCGAATTTAATCGGTAAAAATAGTTTTAATGTGGAACTACTAAACAGTAGTAATTATCATACATGGAAATTTAGAATGCATGTTCTGTTGGAGGAAAAAGATGTTTATGAATTTATTGAACAAGAATATAAGGAAGCAGATTATACCGATGAGAAGAAAAAGATAGAAGCGAAAAAGAGAGATAGCAGATGTAAGTCCCTGATTGTTCAATGTCTTGATGATACCCAGATAGAAATAGTAAGAGAAAAAGATACAGCATTTAGTATGTGGGAATGTTTAAAGGATAGATATGAAAAAAGGGTATTCCGGGTCAACTGATGTTGAGAAGAAAACTAATGTCTATGAAGCTGATAGATGCAAACAAGTTGGAGGAATTTTTGGCAGAGTTTGATTTAGTAATTAATCAGTTAAAAGCTACCAGGGCAGAAATAAAAGATGAGGATATTGTGTGCAATTTATTAATGGCAATGCCTCAAAGTTTTGAAACTGTAGTGACTATTTTAGAAAACACTCCAACGAATATTTTAACAATAGACTTTGTTAAAGCAAAATTGAGGGCTGAAGTTGAAAGACGAAAATCTGTATGTGATATGAGAAATGGTGACAGTTTTAAAAGAGACAGTAAGCCAGCAGCATTTAATAATACAAGTATAAGTCGAGGTGTATGTTATTCATGTGGTAAGAGAGGATATTTTAAAAGAGATTGCAAAGCAAGATATGGGCAAAACTTTAGAGGAGGAGGTAATGGAAGTTTTAGAGGTCAAGGTCCTGGTTACAGAGGTGTTCATGGAAGTTTCAGAGGTCAAGGATATAGAAGAGGTGTAGGTAGACAGTTTGGACAGAACTATAGTGAAAATAATGAAGGAAATGGACCAAGAGGAGGAAATTATACAGAAAGTACTCAAGATGAACATAATCAAGAGCAGAATGAGGATGGTTCTCAGCAAGGTATGTTTTGTATGTACCAAATTTAAGGAAAAACTTATTGTCTGTTAAACGGCTCGAGGTGGCAAATATAAAAGTTGTTTTTAATAATGGTCAGGTTTGTTTGTATAATGAAAATAATTTGGTATAGGATATAGAAATAACTTATATGAAATAAGATTTTAGGTTGAAAATGATGAATGTTTAAATACAGAAATTGAAAATGAAATTGTAAAAATATGGCATAAGAGACTAGGGCATATATTATGTTATTCAAATTTGGAGAAACTAATTAAAAATAATATGGTTATTGGAATTGAAAATGTAAAATTGGGTAAAGTTGATTTTTGTGAAGCTTGCGTTGGAGGTAAGATGACAAGGTTGAAGTTCGGTACTAGGTCAAAGGCAAAAAGATTGCTTGAAATTGTTCATACTGATGTGGCAGGTCCAATAACACCAACAAGTCATGATGGTGGCAAATATTTTGTTACTTTTATAGATGATTATTCTAATTTTGTATATGTTTATATTATTAAATCCAAAAGCGAAGTGTTTAGTTGTTTTAAAGAATTTGTAAAAATGGTTCAAGCAAAGTTTAATTTAAAAATCTCTATACTTAGATGTGATAATGGTAAAGAGTATATTTCAGGTGAAATGAAGAGTTTTTGTAATGAAAACGGTACTGTTATTGACTTTACAAATCCATACACACCAGAACAAAATGGCAAGGCTGAACGTTTTAATAGAAGTTTGGTGGATAAGGCACGAACCATGATAAAAGATGCAAACATGCCAAAAGTATTTTGGAATGAAGCAATAAGGGTAGCTGCTTATATTTTAAATAGAAGCCCAAGTAATGCCAATTTAAATTATTTGACACCCGCAGAGATTTGGAATGGTTCCAAACCAGATATAAAAAATATGAAAATATTTGGATGCACAGTATATTATCATATACCAAGACAGTTTCGAAATAAATTTGATGAAAAAAGTGAAAAGGGTATTATGATTGGCTATACAAACACAGGTTATAGAATTTGGGATATAGAAAGTCAAAAAGTGATTGTGTCAAGAGATGTAGTGTTTAATGAAAAAGAATATTATTATAAGAAAATAATACACATTCAAAGTGAAATTGAAGAAAATGAAGTAAATGAGGAGACCAAAATAAAGAAAGGAGGCAATGAAGATGAATATGAAATTGAAAATTTAAAAGAAAACCCAGAACAGTCTATAGAAATTGAGAATATTGATAATATAGGAAAAGAAAGAAGAAAGACAAAGTTACCAAAAAGATATGGAGATTATGAAATGTTCATGGCATTTGATGTCATATCATATGTAGAAAAAGTTCCAGAAAGAATAGAAGAGATAAAAAACAGAGCAGACGAACAATTTTGGGTAAAAGCAATGGAAACGGAAATAGATTCCATTGAAAAGAATAATACATGGACAGAAGTTGAAGAACCAAAAACGGCTGAAATTTTAACTACAAAGTGGGTATTCTCTTCAAAACCCTTAGAAGAAAAACTAGAAAATAGATATAAGGCTCGATTAGTAGCTAGAGGATTTGCACAACGAGAATCTTTTGATTATGATGATCTGTATTCACCGGTTGCCAAGATGTCGACCATAAGAACGCTATTATCAGTGGGAAATCAACAAAATTTTTATTTTAAGCAACTTGATGTAAAAACAGCATTTTTAAATGGGGATTTAAAGGAAGACGTATACATATATCCGCCAGAGAGGGTAAGATGCAAAGAAAAATATATTTTAAAATTAAATAAATCACTATATGGTCTTAAACAAGCCTCAAAGTGCTGGAATAACAAAATAAATGATTTTTTATTGAGTTTGGGGTTTAAAAGATCCGATTCAGATTATTGTTTGTACTCGATGAAGTATAATAGTGAGAACATATTGTATTTATTATTATATGTAGATGATATTATTTTGGCAGCATCGGACTTAAAATTTATTGAAAAATATAAGGAATATTTAATGAACGAATTTGACATTAAAGATAAAGGAGATTTAAAAAATTTCTTAGGACTGGAAATAGAATATAATAAGAAAGGGGGTATTTTAAAATTAAATCAAAAAACATATTTAACTGGAATCTTAAGACGTTTTAATTTTGATAATTGCAAGTCTAGTTTGATACCTATAGATCCTAAATTTAGAATAAATAAAAATTAAATAAATAAAAAAACTGATAAGCCAGTAAGAGAATTGGTAGGATGTTTGATGTATTTGATGCTTGGAACCAGACCTGATATTAGTTTTGCAGTCAACTATTTCAGTAGATTTCAAGATAGTAATCAAGAGGAAGTTTGGACAGGTTTAAAAAGATTGCTTAGATACTTACAAGGAACCAAGGATGTTGACTTAAAATTTGAGAGAAAGATAAATGAACCACTACTTACTTGCTATGTAGATTCAGACTGGGCAGGAGATGTTAGTGATAGGAAGTCTGTGTCTGGCTATTTAATAAAAGTTTTTGGCAATACAATAGCCTGGACTACAAGAAAACAAAATTGTGTTAGTTTGTCAAGTACTGAGGCTGAATTGGTGGCATTGTGCTCAGCAGTTCAATACTCTTTATGGTTTAAAAAGTTATTATGTGACATGAGTTTAAAAGTTAACAATTTTAAAATCTTTGAAGACAATCAAGGATGTATTTCGCTTATTAAAAATCCCGAAAATATCAGACGTGTAAAACATATAGATTTAAAATATAATTTTGTTTGTGAGCATGTAAAATCCAAAATAATAGTTCTGGAATATGTTAATACAAAATTTCAGGCGGCAGATTTATTAACTAAAGGTCTTCACAGAGTTCAATTTTATTCCAACTGCGAAAGGATAGGTTTAGAAACTAGTTTATAAATAGAAAAGGGATATTTTTTTTTTAAATAATTGTTATTAGAAGAAAATGTAGGTAAATGTATAATATTTAAGTTTTTGAAATTTTTTCAGCTTTATAAGTAAATTATTGAGAGAGGGTGTTGTAAATCAAATATGGTACGCCAATGATTTACTATAAAGCAGATATCTTTAGGTTAGTTTTAGTAATGTATGATAGATGGCGTGAGAGAATGAAAGTATGGAAAAAAACAAGAAGGCACTGTTTGTTTATTCTCGAAAAGAAAGAGTATCTGAAATGTCCGCTTCTATTATAGTTGTAGTTTATTGAGTATTTAAAATGTTTGTTAAAGTTCTGCTATATATATAAAATAAAGCTTTGTAAATTGATGCCGCTGGATGTCTTATTTATAAAGAAAAAACAAAAATATCCAAAGGTTTAAGAATATGAGTACCGAGTGGTCGAACTTGCATGATCATTTTTGAGAAATAATAATAATTTAAAGGTAATAATAATGAATAATGATAAATTATTAACGTATAAGTATCGACAATAGGGTATTATTAAATTGACGCCTTATATTTAAATAGGTGACTCCTTCCTTAGGTGTGCTAGAAAAACTTTTCATACTTTTTTTTAAATCGAAATTTACCGGATGCTCATAGGAAACCCATAACCTTCTCTAAAGAAATATATCCTATGGATATTTTGGTTCCATATTTTACTTGTTAGTAGTGGTGGGTGTGGGTCGGTATCTCTGGAACTGCTGCTTTGACACGCTATTGTTTAATACCGTCGTGTCGCGCTCCACCTCATAAAAGCAAGCAGTTAATTTGGACCTTTTAAAATTTCGTCTCTCGCCGCTACACGCTGCGATGCGAACCGAGAGAAAGCGACAGCGGCCGGCCTCTTCAATCGTTCGTTGTGGAGTGCGCAACGGCAAAAGGTATCTGGGAGAACAGTAACAGGCTCGTGGTTGACGGTATTTTGTCGTTGAATGTATTTTGTCAGACCGAGGACGAAAGATTGGCAAGAGAACTGTTGCGACCGCCGCGCCGCTCGCGGATATGTATATGTCGTGGGAATATTTGATTTTACCGATGCAATTCGTAGTTACGGTGGCGGTGTTTTGCTGGCGCGAGTCTCGAGGATCCCTGGCGTATGTCGATAATAAAAGGACTCAAAAAGTTAAAAAGCGTTGTTGTCAAGTTGACTAAAATATTTTAATGTTACTAAAAAACTTAAAATAGTTTTGTGCAAGGAGATAGGTATTAAAATATGAGGACTTATAATTTTTATTAGTCACTAAATTAGATTTCATTAAAAAAAATTGTATTAGAAACCAGCGAAAAAACTCTTTAAATAAAAGAAAAGATTCACACTTCAAGGTTTTACTAAGCAAAGAAATTTTCTTGGTATTTTTTCCAACATAGTGGAAATCGCACCGAAAAATTACTCTAAGAAATCGTTTAATTTAATTGACAGACGATTGGAATTTTACCATTTATTGGTTTGAGATTTCAAGGTTGATAGATTATTTTCTATTTCGACAAATGATTTATTTTTGTTTTGCGAAACTTATACTCTAGTTCGTTCCTAAGTTACGGTTATTTAGTCCCGGTGTTTTTCTGTCGCGGTATGAAATTATACGTTCCATATCGGAAACAGTATTTCCCATCTCTACTTGTTTATTAAGCACCTAATTATTAGAACTAGACAAGAATATTGTTTTTTTTAATACTTTGATTTTCTACAGTTTGACATAATTTTCCTAAATAAAATAAACATATCGCCGAATGTCGGCGATATGTAATAATTGTTTCCAATAACTTCTCACTCCCCCCCCCCCCCTCTTCGGCTGACTTAGTAAAAAACTGCTACCAAAGAGAAATAATATATATTATTGTTTCAATTTTTTTCATATTCATTTTCTTAGTTTACTTTTTATTTTTAAATTAATTTACTTCCTACCATCATTCTTTTCATATAATAATTGATAACCAACTGATGATCCACCGGCACTTTGTCCAAATATAGTTACTTGATCTGGGTCACCACCAAATAACAATATATGATCATGGACCCATTTTATCGCTGCTGCTTGATCTTTTAATCCCGCGTTTCCATACACGACGTTGTCTTCAGTTGCCAAGAAACCAAATGGACCTATTTATAGAAAATTATAACATACTAAGTTATAGAACATTTTTAATTAATGTCTGTTTGAAGGTTGGAGACAATGTCGTTTCTTGAATGAAGTTTTGAACTTGCATTGTCTTTATTTGTTTTGAATCACAACGTTTCAACTAGTAAAGTTTCTCCAGCCGTCTTCAGGTGAATATTAAATACATTTGGGTATGTACTATGTAGGTATGTAAGTATGGTATGCAGGTCTATTTATACTAAGTAGGCGCAGTGGCGAATAACCAGTGGGTGGAGTCATGCGTTTAACTCTTACTCTTAACCAGCATAAATGACATTGACAGGCATTATTTATTCACTATCAAAGGTAATTAGTTAATTAAAAATTAAGGTAAAGGGGCCACTATGATTGTGAGTAAATAATGCCTGCCAATGTCATTTATGTCAGTCAAACTTGCTGGTTAATTAATTATTGTTAAAAATCTTTATACATAATATTAATAATATTCCTCCTCGTGCCATATGGACATCATATCCACTTTCGTTGTAAAAACTGCTATTTCTATATATTATGGTCTATTTTATATTTATTCGGGTAGTTTGTTTACAATTAATATAAATAATGAGTGTATTTACCCAATCTGTAATTAAATGTGACCACTATTACATCTTTTTCAATAAGAAAATCAGGACCAAAATTATTATATTTGTCGGAACCTGTTCTGTAAGCACCACCATAGATCCAGAGCATCACAGGCAGTTTTGTTGAGTTTTCCTGAAATATTCTGAATATCGGTTTCTGAAGTTTAATAAATTAAATTGATAAAATCAGGATAGGATAATAGAGAATAGATTTTAACATATTGCAATAAACTATACAGGGTGTCCCGAAATTAGGTAACAATATTTTAAGGGGATAAAGTACATCCAAAAATAGGACTAAAATCCTCTATTATTATACCTTCAAAAACGCTTCGTTATGGGGCTAGGGCCCCCCGAATGAAAGCCATGATTAGCGGTTTTTTCACAATATCTCAGAAACTGATTGAAGTATCAAAACAAAATTTGATACATGTTTTACCCATGACAAAATGCAATAAACGGTTTGTTTAGCTTAGGTGTATTTCTTCCAGTGGCGTCTCACTGGGTAGGTAGTGAGGAGAATATTCCCCTAACTTTTTTATTTGTAGGATTTTTTAACGCCAGGTGTAATTTTTAAAAGTACTAAAGTCTTCTATTAAAAAAAGATACTCTTGCTTCATTTCGGTAGGATTCACCATTTTTCAGTAAAATCGATTTAAAAATTTTCGGGTTTTTACAAGCCGTTGAAAAGGCTAAGGTGTTTTTTGCATATCTCAGCAAACACTTAATATTAAAACATGAAATTTATTAGAAGTTCTGCTAGCGACAAGGCATATTTATTAAAGGATGTAACATTAAAATATTTTTCCAGTGGTGTCGCACGGATTGGAGCCTAAAGTAAATATTACTATTTTTTTTATTTGAGGGGCTTCCCTTTTATACAATTTTCAAATTCTCCGTGCCTCACAAAACATAACACACGGGTCTAGATTTTGCATCCAACAAAATGGAAATCATTTCGAACATTTGCTTAAGAATTAGTTTCCCTTGTGGTTTTACAATTAAATTTGATTTGCAATTTGTTATTCTTTTTTGTTTTATTTTAAGTCTCTTATACAAATAAATATTTAAAAAACAAGGTCTAAAAATCTGTTGAAAACCTTATATTCTGTCAAATTACAATAATGGAAGGTTTTATTAACAAAAAATTTAAAAACTTTAAAAAATTACATTAAAAGTATGAAAGCCCCTCAAATAAAAAAAAATAGTAATATTTACTTTAGGCTCCAATCCGTGCGACACCACTGGAAAAATATTTTAATGTTACATCCTTTAATAAATATGCCTTGTCGCTAGTAGAACTTCTAATAAATTTCATGTTTTAATATTAAGTGTTTGCTGAGATATGCAAAAAACACCTTAGCCTTTTCAACGGCTTGTAAAAAACCGAAAATTTTTAAATCGATTTTACTGAAAAATGGTGAATCCTACCGAACTGAAGCAATAGTTTCTTTTTTCAATAGAAGACTTTAGTGCTTTTAAAAATTGCACCTGGCGTTAAAAAATCCTACAAATAAAAAAAGGTAGGGCAATATTCTCCTCACTGCATACCCAGTGGGACGCCACTGGAAGAAATACACCTAAGCTAAACAAACCGTTTATTGCATCTTGTCATGGGTAAAACATGTATCAAATTTTGTTTTGATACTTCAATCAGTTTCTGAGATATTGTGAAAAAACCGCTTATCATAGCTTCCATTCGGGGGGCCCTAGCCTCATAACGAAGCGTTTTTGAAGGTATAATAATAGAGGATTTTAGTCCTATTTTTGGATGTACTTCATCTCCTTAAAATATTGTCACCTAATTTCGGGACACCCTGTATAGATCAAATTAGAATCCGTAAGTAGTGTTTTATAAAGTCCAGGCTAAAATATTAAAAGAATAAAATCTAGGTACTCAATAAAAAAATTATGAGAATGAATGAATAAACCAGAACAGAAGACTAGGTTTTTATAAAATAATATGTTAACATGTTTGTTTTTCTTGGGTTTTCGGTCACTCCTTATTTAATTTTTTTACACTGCACATAACTTTAAATTCACAGTATGACTATCATATTGGAAAATTATACATTTTGGAGTGAGGAAAACCCAAGAAAAACAAACATTTTAATCGATTAAAACGGTCAGGAAAACAAACTAATATATGTTAACATATTTTTAAAACCCAATTTTTTTATGTCAAGGAAGTACCCAACTAAATCAAATGTAGCTTGCGCTATCAAACATGTATAACATTTTAGATAATCAGAGCATACAAAATAAATTGGTAAAATATTAGGAAAAGCGTATTCTTCAACTTACTAAAATACAATTTTTTTTCTCAGAGCTTGATGTTCTTGTTTTCTCAGTTATTTAGTTTGCACTTACATTTGTCATGACTGGAGTATAAACATTAATAAATAAACAATCCTCATTTTCTTCATCGCTGTCATTTTTAACAGAGAAACAAGTGTTGCTATCTTTAGTAGTATCTTTTACTCCTGTCCAGTTAGTTGGAGGTTCTGGTGCCTAAAATATTCGCCTTCTTTATATTACTGTTAGAATGGGAGTTAAAAGTTGTTATTTCGTGGTACTTGTACTTACTTGAAACCTGAGAGATCCCACTGGTGCAGCTGCATAAGGTATTCCCATGAAGACTCTAAAGGATTTTTTTGCTGGACTTAGTGCTCCACGACCTCTAATGGTACCATATGGCAAATTTATTAGGAGATCTGTTGCATACTTTAAAATAATAAATGTAATAAAATATTTGTGTTCTAATCTTATGTTAGATGTGAATATAAATCTTTACAATAAATCTACTATGAATTAGAAAAATTAATATTTATTTAAAATAAGTTTTAATGAACTTGAATATAAAAATGTGTCTTCCCTTCCTAATATTTATTTGGCTGTGACATCATCTCGTAAGTAAATTTTCTATTCGTATCCATAGAAATACAATGAAAACAACCATCTGCTTCTTGGGTTAATAGCTCACAAGATGACGTTACCTTGTAATGTTTGTTTCATGTTTATTTATACAAGAGCAGTGTATGTTAATGTCTGTCATCAATGGACAGTTTAACAGCATGATCCACAGCTGAGTGCTGCTATTAGTAAAAAAACTACGTATACACATAAATTTTATTCAATACTTTTTCTATTTCCTACATGCCCTCGGGGCATTAAAATTCAGTTTTTAAATTATATTGATCCTCTAACATACAAGTTTAAAATTTTTAAATCATTAATCTATGGGGCTGCTAGTTGCCCTTCTTTGGAAATAACAAACTAATTTTTATTTAAGATTCTTTCATACCTACCAGCGTGAAACGCGGCATCGTCTCCTGGCTTGTCTAATTGAAAATTTAATACAAAAATGTTACTACGGGGTTCACAAGAGCTTCTAGTTTGGCAGATGATACTTTATTTAAATTCTTTTAAAAATTTAATTTAAAGTTTCAATTATATAGGTTCAAATTATATCATCCGCCATGCAGAACATAAAATAGAAATATTGCGGCTATTCATGTTAATTTATTATAAAATAGTAGAATTTAGTGTCCGTTAAAATATATAAACAAAAGAAGCTTAGCGGCAAGCGGACAGAGTAGTGCGTCTATATTTTGAATTAAAGTACACAGGGACTCCAAAGGTAATGGAATCCCTGGGGCACAGGTAGACAATGACAGGCTGTTTCGTTCTTGTTAGAACTTATCAGAAAGTAAGCGACCCCCAGTATAGCGAGCCTGTTCTTTCAAGGCGTTTTTAAGAAATAAAAACGCGATGAAAACCCAGTAACGCCATCATAAGGAATCAACTCAATGCAAAAGATATAGCCATCTAACGTGAAAACGTAGAAATATAAATAAATCTAAATAAATCAAGCACGGAACGGCCACTTCACCAGTATAGGAAATATTTTTTCGCTTCTCCATACATCTCCAGCTTTGTGGATTCAGATCTAGATCGCGCTGCAGTCGCCCACTGGTTTGCAGCGCTATTCCGTAATGCCGTGTGTAAGTATAAATAAAATAGTAGAATTTAGTGTCCGTTAAAATATATAAACAAAAGAAGCTTAGCGGCAAGCGGACAGAGTAGTGCGTCTATCTTTTGAATTAAAGTACACAGGGACTCCAAAGGTAATGGAATCTCTGGGGCACAGGTAGACAATGACAGGCTGTTTCGTTCTTGTTAGAACTCATCAGAAATCTAGATCTGAATTCACAAAGTTGAAGATGTATCGAGAAGCGAAAAAATGTTTCCTATACTGGTGAAGTGGCCGTTCCGTGCTTGATTTATTTAGATTTATTTATATTTCTACGTTTTCACGTTAGATGGCTATATCTTTTGCATTAAGTTGATTCCTTATGATGGCGTTACTGGGTTTTCATCGCGTTTTTATTTCTTAAAAACGCCTTGAAAGAACAGGCTCGCTATACTGGGGGTCGCTTACTTTCTGATGAGTTCTAACAAGAACGAAACAGCCTGTCATTGTCTACCTGTGCTCCAGGGATTCCATTACCTTTGGAGTCCCTGTGTACTTTAATTCAAAATATAGACGCACTACTCTGTCCGCTTGCCGCTAAGCTTCTTTTGTTAGTTTATTATTTTCCATTAAAGTTACAAACGATGCCCCGGTATTATCTTAAAAATCTCCTATGATGCCGTGCCACTTAATTCTCGTGAAATTTATTTTTATAATATTTTGTATATAAAAAAATACATTTTATTGCCATCGCCAGACACAGGCAAAATATACGATATGTGGTGGAAATACACTATTTGTTCGTGTTTGTGATGACTCATCGACTACTGTTTGATCTTTTAAACATCAATTTTAGGAATTTATAAACTTTCCTATAGATCCTATAGTAATTTTTATAGGGATTTAAATTTTTTCTATCTTTAACGATGGACAACTAGTATGGTGGCCAAATTTTAAATTTAGAACAAAAATATCATTTAAAACTGAATTTTTATGCCCAGTAGCATACAGATGATAGGTTTTTATCGGAGTAACAAAAGGTATATCGTTGCATTTAAAAATTTGGAGAAAAATTAAGAACTTTTGATTTTGCTAAATAGCGCCCGTCAGCTGTCGCAACCGAATCTAGAACGAATTAGTTCTTTACAAACTTGAAAAAACAAAGACAATTCCATTTAACGGGACCAAATTTGTTAAATTAGGTAGGGCAAAACCAAAGGTATAACTACTTTCGCCCCCGTTCCTCTCGTATTCGAGTAGGTAGAGGAAAAACAAAAATTAATTCAAAATTCTTAAAAATTCTTTATATATTGTAGCAATGCCAGCTCGGATGTACCTTTACTATGAAAATTTTTGAGAAAATCTCGTTTTTTAATTGGTTACGGTAGTTACGCCCCCTAGCGGTCAACCTAGACACTTGACAATAATTTCCGATTTTTCTTGGTCACTTTTGTAATAAATATTTTCCTACGATTACCTATGAAAATGAAAAAAAAGCACGGTTAATTTGGCTAGAAAGCGCCGTATATCATACGGGTGTGAAACATGTAACAAAAAATATTTGTCGAGTGATTCAGAATTAGAGTGCCTACGATAATAAGCTATCTGAAATTATAAAAAATGTTAATAATATACTAAAATCTATTACCAGAAAAAAGGAAAAATAGTATACATTACTCGTGTAAAAGTGATTATTCTAAAACTAGGATAATTTCCGCACTTGGCTGACGCTCCATGTTACATATCTTCTCGTTTGAAAATTATCTCTTTCATCACTTGTTATGTAATATACTATTTGTATCCGCAATCTGTACGGTAAACGGTTAACAAAATACAGCCGACACACAGTAAATAATTATGTTAACAATAAAAGTAAAAATGATGTATTTATTTGTATTAATATGACATTTTTCAGATACTGACAACAAGCATTAAAAGTTTTTAATAGTATTTTAAGATAAAATAATTTAAACGTTATTTGACATAAGAAAAATAATAATGAAATCTGAAAAAAGTAGAAAAAAAGCAAGTTTATGCAACAATTTACTAATGCCACTACAGTAGACTCCCGATTATCCGAAATAATGTGGACCGGACCGATTTCGGATAATCGAAATTTCGGATAATGCGGAGATTGAGGAAAATCATTAACTATAGGAAAAGTAACTATATCTATGTACATTTATAGATGTATTTATACATATATCATAAATTCAAATACTTACGTATGTACATTAGTATGTATTCATATTTATACTTGTTTTAATTTTAAAGTCTGTCGATTTAATTAATTTCTTAGAAATTTCGGATAATGCGGAGGTATAGCAAGAATCATTTCGGGTAATCCGGTTCATGGGTCGTTTCGGATAATGCGGAGTTCGCATAATCGGGTTTCGGATAATCGGGAGTCTGCTGTACTTATTATTGGTAATTTCTCTTAGAATGGAACATATCTTTACCATCAGTTGTAGTACATTCCTATTATTAACTCAACAAAATAAATCGTTCTTATCCAATTAGCCCTATTTTACATGAAATTTCAAAATAATTTATTTATAAAAGTTGCATGAAAATATAGAAAAATTACTTACTGTAATGTTTATATAAATAAGAATACACACAATCCACTTTACTATCATTGTTAAAATTATATGGTTAAAGAAACAGTTTAAATTAAAATGTTACAAATTTGACGTATTCTTACATAGATAATCACAAAAAATGTTAATACGACAAAATTATATAAAAAATTTATCAAATTATTATCTTAAAGTGATTTTTTATTATAATCATATGCTATTGTTCTTCAGTTATCAAAATTAAATTATATGTAATTCATTTCAATCAAAATAAATAATTACGTTTTATCCTATCGAATTATTTTTCTTGTATTAGATCTGATTTAGTATCAATTGTAAACAAAAACTGCATTTTAAATAAATACTTACTTTATAGTAATCAGTGCTTGTACTTACACAAATTATAAACACTATTCACTATAATAATGAATTTATTTAAGGGTTCTCCAAACCAAGGTGGTGCGCCAATAGCGGTAGCGGTGGACACAAAGCGGTGCACCGCCTTCCTACTTTTTGTGCTATTTACACAAAGGCACAAAAGCCTATTTCTCGAAATCAAGGAATATTTTTCTCATGAGATAAATGGGCGAAGTTAGTTTAAAACCTTTAAAATCGCCTGTGACACTGACGGGGAAGCGAATTATCTTGAAAAGGCTGTTCCTCAATTTCGAGAATTATGCCTTAGGATGGTGCGATTTTTATTGTTCTATAAATATAACCTGTAATAATATGTCAAAACAACAATCGAACAGATAACACAAAACACGTGACATATCATATGAGGTCGTAATTGATGAACGAAACATATGGAAAAACAAACACCAGAAACTACTCCTGGGGCAATAATCTGGTACACAGACGGCTCCAAAACCAAAGAGGATACCGGAGCGAGGATACACGAAGTAAGACCGGAGAAAAACGCGTTTTTCTCTCTGGAAAAGTCTCACACAGTGGTCCAAGTAGAATTCCAAGTACGATAACTTCAAAAAATCAACGTTTTTTACAAAATCACTAGATGCTTTAAAAAATAGTTGGAAAAGTGTTAATAAGCCCTTATTTCATAAAGAAAATATTTTAAAAATTGCATTTTTGATGATATTTTTTATTTGCAACGAAAATTTTAAAAAATCATTAGACAAGGGGTATTTAACGAAAGCTTTCACTAAATCCAGCCCATTCCAAAGAAAGGTAAAAAGACCCTGCCAAGCAACTATCGACCCGTCGCATTGCTTTCAGTAATTACAAAAGTAATGGAGAAAGCTATTAACCAACAACTCCTAAAGTATCTGGAAGAGCTTAACATTATCAGCGACCATCAATACGGTTTTCGTAAGTCCAGATCAACAGGTGACCTTCTGGCATATGTCACCCATCTTTGGAGCAACACCATCGAACAACGTGGAGAATCCCGGGCTGTGGCACTGGACATCTCTAGGGCTTTTGATCGTGTTTGGCACGATGGGCTTCTAAGTAAATTGCGATCCTACGGTATGCCTAATGGATTCTGTTTATGGTTAACCAGCTTCCTTAAGAACCGTTCTCTGCAAGTGGCGATTGACGGGTTTCTCTCAGACACCTTCACCATCAATGCCGGTGTTCCTCAAGGGTCCATATTGTCGCCTACCCTCTTTTTACTGTATATTAACGACCTTCTAGTGAAAACCCAAAATCCAATTTATAGCTTTGCTGATGATAGCACACTTGTCTCATCTTTTACCTTGACTCCCCAAACATCCGCTGCCGACGCACATCTTCGCATGCCACATGAAGTATTGCGCCTCAACAATGACCTGGAAGAAATTTTGGCTTGGGGTGACAGTAACCAAGTCGAATTTAATGCTAAGAAAACCCAGACAGCAGTCTTCTCCAAAAAGGTTAACATTGCAGAACCGGATATAGTCATGGCAGGACACGAAATTCCCCTGGCACCGTCTATTAATTTGCTGGGGGTCAATCTGGGAGGTAATCTGTCTTGGCATGATCACGTTGCCGCAATTGCCAAGGCAGCTGCACAGAAACTTGGTGTACTTTTCCGCATCAAAAGGTTGTACACACCTCATCAACTTTTGACACTCTACAAAGCCCAGATTCGACCATCATTAGAATATTGCTCTCATGTCTGGAGCTCTGCACCCAAGCACACCCTTCGGCTACTGGATTCCATTCAAAGGAGAGCCGTTCGTCTGATCGGCGACCCCGAGCTGACTAAGACCCTCGATAGTCTGTAGCATTGAAGACAGGTTGGTGATTTGGCTCTCTTTTACAGATATTTCCATGGCAGGTGTTCGACTGACATTGCCCACTTGATTCCACCTAGAGCAATGCAAAACAGAAATACACGACGAACCACTGCCGCTTATCCATATGTTGTTCAGCTTAGTACTCCTCGAACTTCATTGTTCAAGAATTCTTTCATCTGGAGAACGTCATCTTTGTGGAATGATCTTCCTGAGGTCGTGTTTCCCAATGAATACAATCTTCAACGTTTCAAGACCAACGTTAATCGCTTTTTTCGCACTCGCACCGCTCCCAGAGCGCCTTAAAGGATTTTTCCTACAGTGCAGGTGTTTTATCATAAAAAAAAAAAATCTCTAAATTGATTCCAGATTCACTAGATCTAGTAATATTTCACTAGAAATGTCACCCTTGTTTCTTATTTGAAAAGTTACAAAGGATAGCGACCCTTGATTTATGGCAGTGGCGTGCAATGCTGTTTTAATCCGGGTAGGCAAAAATTGCATTTAAGACAAAAATTTACTTTCCGTAGAATTTAAGTATCTAAATTTATATAAACATAAATGACTAGTCTTTAGCAAACATATTTTTTTTATATTTCACCCTTTGTAGTACCATATTCTTATCTAAACAGGCAATAGAATTTCTGGTAGGAATACGTTTTCCTATTTTAATTTTAATAAAAGGGGAAAAAATTGTGTTCAAAACGAAAAGAAAATTAAATTCAAATATGATTTTTTTATAACTTAATCAAACTGACCCGTATGTATGCACTTTAAAATAAAAATAAAGCTATTTAATAAAATTAAACATACTAATATTTACATAAGAACTACTTAATTATTTTTTTTAATAATCATCACAAATTAAATAATATTAAGATTTTTTACACCATAATTAAATACCTTATTTAAATAAATTTATCGAACTATTAAATTCTGATATCATTTAATAAGAGCAAAAAAATATAAGACCGGTTTCTCTTATTATTTATAAAGCTTGTTCATTCCAGGTATAATTTATTTTTATGGTCCTTAATTATAAAATTGTCAGATGTCTATCAAAAATTTAATAAAATAAAAAATTAGTTAAATATTTTAGTATGACAGGTTATAAAACATATTTTTAAAATTTGCATTTAAGGGCATCGGACAAATATTAACATGTACAGGGTGGCCAAATACCAATGGTCGCCGCGTCGATCATATCTCAGAAAACATTTGTCTGATTTGAATTTAAAAAAAAATCATTACATAATCTACCAAGAGAAATCACTGAATATTATTCTGCAAATTTACCGCTAGAAAGCGTTAAAGCTAAGGTTAAAAAGATTGTAATAACATGCTTAATAAAGTTATGTCAAAAATTCAGATCTTTATTCTTTAAAATATAATGTAAAACTTTAATACTGTTTACCTAACTCGCTAAATAAACTGATAGAAATCCTTGTAACTCCGATTTGCCTTAACCAAATTTAACAGATAATTTTTTGGTATATCTCGAGGGCGGTATTTGATTTGTCACCATCAATTTTTTTTAAAGATTTAAATGAAACCTTCTATAAATATTTATTTGAATAAAAAATAAACTAAAACAAAGAAATTTGGTCAAAACGGCGCATGTCAATATTTTAATTTAAACCAAAGATACAAAAAAAATAGCGGTAAATTTATACAGGATGATTCCTAAGTTAATACTTCTGATTTAGCTGTGTATAGAAGGCATTAAAATAAGCAACATTTTCAAATACCTTTTTTCAAAAAATGTTAAAAATAAGGGTATTACATTCATTTATTCCACTATGGATCAAATACGGTTCTGCCTAACTTGCCCGTTGATTACCATTAAGAAAACTTCTGGGAAAGCGTTCTGCGTATAATCTCGAAGCAGCAGCTGCACTTTGACACCACTCACCGTAAATTAGCACCATATCTACTAGTTCATTATTTTCAAATTTTACCATTTTCACGTGTCATCAACTTAAAAATAACTTGCTGCAGAAAAACACACGGCAGCGTATTGCCAAATACGCAACACCGACCCGTAAATTGCATGACTAATAAGACAATTAACAATAATTATAACAGGCTACGTTTCGATGACTCGGCCCGTACTTAGATTTTTTACTTCTCTATCTCGCCTATTTTTGCGTTTTTTTGAGAAAGGATATTTGAAAATGTTGTTTATTTTAATGCCTTCTATACAAAGCTAAAAAAGAAGTATCAACTTAGGAATCACCCTGTATATTATCAATAACTATGAATCACTTGATATTTGCGTAATTTATTAAAATATATTTTCCATGGAGCCGATTTCATATTATTTTCTCTTGTACCTCCGGGCTTAAATTAGGATATCAATATGCGGTTTTTACCGGTTTTCTTCATTTTTATTTCTTTAATCTAATCTAAGTAAATATTTGTATATGGTTTCATTTAAATCATTTGAAGGAAATTGAAAAATCTGGTGACTACTCAAATAGCACCATCTAGCGGCGACAGATACACCAAAAAATAGTCATAACATTTAATGTTACTACAGGAGAAACTCTTTCAAACAAGACTAAATTTGTTAATTTTGTTAAGGCTTACCTGAGTTATGACTAATTTTTTTTTAAAGATATTCCCCTCTTCCCTTGAGTTTATGTTTCGAGTTAGACCAAAACATATTTGAGCAAAGTTAAGCCGTATATTTTAAAGAATAAAACACTAAATTTTTCATATGGCTTTATTGTTCGTTGCCTTGACCATGTTTAGGATGTTCTTTTTTTAAACCAATGATGTTTTACATGGTCTCGTGTTGTCTTTTTTTCGTTTCAAGATCGTTTTTACAATAATAATATTAAAAGGCATTTACAAGTCTCTCTTTTTCCATAACTCTATTTGGCGTATCATTAGTAAAAATCCTATAATCTTGTTAGTCATAAGTCAAACGCCCTCTAGCGGATAATTTAAGAACTTAAATATAATTTTCAGCTATTTCTCTTGGTCGATTTTCTAATTTCAAACCAGGGCCACTCGGTATATAATTTTATGGCTGTTATGTTATTAATTTTAAACATTGATGAGTATGAGGCAATAATTATTTTTATACAAATTATGCTATGTTAAAGATGAGGTTAAAATATAATTAAGTAGAAATCATCCATGTATAAGCAATACAAATATCTTAAATTTAAGTGATTTTAATGAGGTTTTGTCAGTAACAAACGCAAGAAAAAATCAAAAAAAAAATCAAAAAAAAATCAGGTTCATCTCTTTTTTGAAACAAAAACTGAAATTTTAAATTTTTGTTTTTTGAATTTACTTGACATTCTTTAACGATATAAGAAAAACACATTGATATATTTATCCAATCAATATATTAAGCAAAACAACTCATTTGAATATATTAGAATGTCGTGAAAGGCCTTTCTGCCCAGTCGTCATAAAACTGCGACCATTTTTTGTAGTATGGATTTTTAGGATTTATTTTGATTTCCAAGTTTGGTCCAATGTCCACGTATTTAAACTCACCCTGTTTAAATTTTGGCCAGGTAATATTTTGAAGTAAATTCAATTTTTGTGGTGTTGGATCCCTAAAAATAATTTGAGAAGTCATAACAAATGAAGAGCTCGCGGGAAAGCCAATTATTGTTATTTTTAAGTTTGGTATCGCTGATTACAAATTTCAATGCAATGTTTTTTTGCTATTGACGATTCGTTGCAATAAAATGAATGGTCAAAATTTTATAACCGAAAAATGGGGAACGTCACAGCGAAAGTAGGAAGAGTGTCAATCTCTGATAACTTTATCAATTGTTTTTTATTTGCAACAAAAACGTTTTGCGGCCATCGCATTAGTAATTTTCGTTGCCTCAATGTATTGTGTCTTGTCAATTTTTTAAGAAGGAAAAATTGTTACATGAATAACTAAGTAGGGGGGGGGATGTCAAAAATTGGGTACTTATGTAATTTTGGACATTCCCCTTTTTGTATAAAATAAGTATTATTTATTTTTAAATGTTTTTTAAAAATCTGAAATATAAATAAAAGCAGTTTACAATATAATAAACAGAAGTACAATTGTAATGATAGAAACAGAAGAAAAAATTAATTAAATAAGAAAAATATTTTTTTGGTGGCATTAGATTAAAATGTACAAATAATTTTTTCTCAAAACTTTAAAAATTGACACTCCCCCTTTTCCCCCTGAGCCCTTCAAATAGTAAAGATAAAACGTGATAATAAATTATTTTATTATTCATAGATGCAAAGAAGGCAGGCAGGTAACGATAGCATCTTGTTTATAACTTATTTTTCATAGAAAAAAGTCTCTTCCATTTATTTGTCATTCTTGGCTTTTCTCGATTCCCGTTTATAATGTGACTACAAGTAATGGAAGATCTGTGCATTGAAATGATAATTCTTTAAATAAAGAAATTTTTAAATAACAGAAATAGTTTAACCTACTTATTTAAGAAAAATAATATTTAATTGTATTTTTTTAAGTTTGATTTTTAGGGACAGCGTGTTGGAAGAGGGGCTATGACGTAGCCACAGGAGGAAAAGGGGGGTGACCGCCACTCCCCCCTTGGTTCAGCGCCAACCCGCCCCGTAATACTTAATAATAATATAGGTATATTTTAAAAATTTTATATTAAATAAAACTTTATAATTTCAAAGTATTTAGCGCTCTTTACATAATTTTAGCGTTTTTTTTGACTTTTAAACCAATTATTTTATACCTTTTGTATATGCAATAGCCAACCTTATGTACCTTTTTATAATATTGTCACTCTTTGTAAGATATTTACAAGATATGGTATTATTTAGAACAAAACCGAAAAAACCAGATTTACAATAAAAAAAATCTATTTTTACAAAAATTATTTATTTTCAAAAATTTCTTGGACACCTTTAATCATTTTCTGGAATAAAATTTATTTCATCCAATTTATTCATTAAATTTAAATGGAATAAGTATCTACCTGGGAAAAGCTAAGGAGTGTTTCTTAAAACAACCATCCAAAATATTTTGGGACTAACGCTTAGAATTTTAAAATTGTTCTTTAAAATATATTTCTTTTTTAATTTGTGGGAACGGGATGTAATTCTTAAAAAAAGTTTAATAATATTACTCAAGGCAACTGTTAAAATACATTTGGATAGCTTGTTATTTAGGGGTGCCGTACCCCAGAATTTTTTTTTAAATTGAAAATTCAAAACATGAGGCATACCAAAATATTTCGCTTCTCCGACCCCTGAAGTCTGGCTACGCCACTGGAGGGGGGTGGGGGGTATGAAAGGACCTTCTTCTTTTTACCTTTACTGAAAAGATTATTAGAGAAATAGTATATATTAAAAGTACTTTCTCCACGACCATTACTGAATGCAATAATTCCAAAATCATTTTTGATAATAGAATGTAAAAATTCTCGCTCTTAAGTTGGAATATTTATTCTGTATTTTTATTCCATAACAAGATACGGAATGAATATTCTGTAATTGATCTAAACGACATAGGTTGCCATGAATTTCGAAACTATCAATGTCAGCAGACAAATTTTAGTGCAAGTCAAAATATGAGTGAAAAATCGGATGAATCAGATATGGAACTGGATAATACTCCACCTGAAATTACAAATATTGCGAATAGTATTTTTGGTCGTGGAGAAAATATAGTCTGCTACTCGGTTAGAATGAAAATTCGATACTCGTGGTTCCTCACGCTAACTACGCACGCGTTCGGAATCTTCTACTCGGATCAAATTTTCATTCCAACCTCGTTACAGAATCTACTATTCCTGTAGTGGACTAGGTTAGGTTAGGTTAGGTAAGAGTGGCAGACCCTTGGTTCTGACCAAACAGTCTCACGTAGTCCTGATTAGGTCCGTTGTGATACCACACGTGTTCCGTAGAACCCACCTTCATCAGATCTCTGATGGTTTGTGCGACGTAACCGCGGAAGGATTTTAACAACTCATTCAAACCAGCCACTACTGTTCAGAAATCTGCTCAGCCGTCCAAGTTGTAAGTTGCTTTGTTCCTCCAGGCTATCGAAAGATGATTCACCCAGAGTAGTGAACCTCCTTCTTGCGAGGCCAGGGCATTCACACAGAAAATGTTGAATACTTTCTTGCTCTTCCTCATCTCTGCAACTTCTGCAGAAGTCGTTAGTGGGTATTTGCATACGTTTGGCATGTCTACCGAAGAGGCAATGTCCGGTAACAACCGCAGTAATATTTCTCACGTCTTTTTGACTGTGTCTCAATAGCTCTGCGGTTCTCTTTTTATCGAATGTGGGCCACAGTTGCCTGGATGTACTACAGGTTGTCAACCCTATCCATCTGTTCTGTGCAAGCTGCTTGGCCGTGTAGTCAATCTCCTCTTTGACCAATCCCAGTGGTTTGTTCACTGTATTGTTTGCTAGATCAGCTGGCATGCCTGCGCCCTCTCTTGCGAGCGCATCGGCAGCCTCGTTCGTGGACTAGTTCTTTACATGCCCTGTAATGGTCACATTTTTCGTTTTTTACAGTAGGGCGTTTTTTAATGCCACTTCATCATGTTATTTCCCTGTTCGCCTTAATTTTAAACTCCTTACATTTCTAAACTCGTGATCATGTTTTACTGTTATTCGTTTTATAACAATAAATTTCTCCTTCTTACCTTTCGGATTTCATTAAAAACAGAAAATTCAAAAAAATCGACTTATCAGTTTTCCCCTGTGATCTTTAATTGTATTTAATAAAGACAATATAAACATTAGATATGCAATTATTGCATTCCTAAAGCAGTATTTTGTTAATGCCGTATGAAAGCACTATCTACAAATTTTTACTTACAAGAATTTAACAAAATTACTCCATAAAGTTATAACTCTTTCAAGATTTAACACATCTGATTTAGGGTATATTGACAAATCGGCGTTTGAATAGCTTGAGTCTTCTTTTTTCCAAAAATATTTGCAATCCTCAGCATGATTAATTCTATCAGCCCCTAAAAGTAATGTTATTATACACTCTATTACACAACGGCAAAAACAAATTTACAAAAAAGTTTTGTACCTTATTTTATTTTTCATTAGTAAAATATTTTGGTGAAAACTTAATGTAAGGTTAAATAAAGATTTTAAATAGTAGTTAACTAGTGTCTGTTTGAAGGTTGGAAACAATAATGTTTCTTTAATGATAGACGAGTTTTGGACATACAGGGTGTTACAAATTTGACATACCAGCATTGGAATCTCGGAAACCATAGGAGTTAGAGAAACAGTTAAATGGGGGCAAAGTTGTACAATTCGGTGCTGATTATAATGCCGCTTTAAAAGTTTTCAACTTTCGAATGCTTCCGATTTGATTCGAAAAAAACGAAATTTGGCAAAATCGTTTTTATTTTTTCCTGAGCTCAATTGACAAGCTATTTAAAAATTAATGACACTTTGTCATTGCCACTTTTTCTCCTCTATAAAATGACGTTACTAAACCAAAGATCCGCCGTTTCGTCTCCGAGCCGCCATCACCAACTTTACTTTTTTAAATACGGACCTGAATTTTTTTAACCGATTTTTAAACCCTCCTACCCTCAAAATGTAATGACCATATTACTTATAATGATGAATTGTTCTTGCCTATTTTTTTAAATTCATAATATTTACACTTCTTGTCAGTACGGTCCTGGCCACGAATCACAATATTAAATAAAAACTTTATTTTATTTAAAACATTCATACATAAGTAATATAATTTATTTTATAATAATTTTATAATACTTAATGCTAAATTTACTAATTATAAATCCTAATTTTTTAAATGTTCAAAGAGATTGCTGTTTTGCTCAGTACAACGATCGATTTTTCTTCCAATTTTGGCGACAGCCCTTTCAACCGATCTTCTCCTTATCCCACCAAATGCAACCTCTATGCGTTCTTCGATTTCTTCCATGGTATCTACGTCATTTTTATAAATAAAATTTTTTAAAGCCCCCCATAAAAAGAACTCCAGCGGTGAAATATCTTGCCAGGACCGGGGTGACAAGAAGTGTAAAAAATATGAATTTAAAAAAATAAGCAAGAACAATTCATTATTATGAGAAAGTAATATCGCCATTAGATTTTGAGGGTAGGAGGGTTTAAAAATCGGTTTAAAAAAAATCCAGGCCGGTATTTAAAAAAGTAAAGTTGGTGATGGCCGCTCGGAGACAAAGCGGCGGATCTTTAGTTTAGTAACGTCATTTTGTAGAGGAGAAAAAGTGGCAAGGAAAAAATAAAAACGATTTTGCAAAATTTTTGGTTTTTTCGAATAAAATCGGAAGTATTCGGAATTTGAAAACTTTTAAAGCGGCATTATAATCAGCACCGAATTGCACAACTTTGCCCCTATTTAACCGTTTCTCTAACTCTTACGGTTTCCGAGATTCCAATGCTGGTATGTCGAATTTGTAACACCCTGTATATTATCTTTTTTTTGTTTTAGATCACAACATTTCAACTGGTAAGTATCTCCAGTCGTCTTCATTCACCTATTAATTATTTACTTGAAGACGACTGGTGATACTTACCAGTTAAAATGTTGTGATTTAAAACATATAAAGACAATGCTTTTCCGAGTGCAAAACTTCTTCAAACATTTAATAATTGACTACATGCAGAAACAAGTCATACTTAAAGTGGAGTGAGAATTCAAATGGAAAGAGACTCTACACAGAGAAAACAATATTGTGGTATCGAAGAGAAACTTATTAAATCAATGGTAGACTGTATTTGCTATTCCTGAATAACTGTTCTATTTGTTTGAATGCTTAACCTATTGTTGTTTTATAATAACGATTATCATTTTAATTTAACTATAAGATCTCATTATTTTTGTATGAATATGCAATTGGTTTTCAATGAATGGATATATTTGGCATAAAAGAATTTAAATTTAAACACCATTGGCTTTCAATATCAAGCTATAATTGTGGCAAAACAAGATACAATTCGTTTTAATATTTATTATGTTGTAGAATTCCTATCTTAGTTTTAGTTCTTGAAATTTCAACAGGACCTCAATGGGAGTAGGTTTTCCTAAGGGGATATACATTTTCTCTTATGAAAATGTCGATCTCATATTCTTGAACACATTTCGTAGGGAAAGTTTCCAATAAGACCACTGAAACTCCATTTTAAGTCCTTGGGGACATTGCTACCGAATTATTTTTCCAAGACAATAAATTCCACCGCTTGAGGAATTGAGGCCCACAATGGGCCGAGACGGTGTAAAAGTAAAGAGTAATTCTTCCATAACACAATGCACTTATATAGAACTCATTTATTCTTATAAAATAAACAAAGCAACAACGCATAAAAAAATATAATAGGAGGCAAGGCGACAACACGACGGCGAGAAGTATGTCCTAAATCCCCGCTACGCAGGTGAAGAAGTATAGCCTACCTTTTCTACGATTGAATTAAGCATAAGTACCATTGAAATAAAATAAATTAAATTTATTTTAATATTTTCTAGTTACTGATTAGATAATATACCTAGGTATATTCATTTGCTTAAAACAATATGTAATTGTGTAATTATGGATGGCCACCGGCCGTATCTTGGAAACTACTGGACATAGAAACTCAGGAAAAAAAATGATAACTAAAGTGGCCATGAGAAAATCCTGGAAATAATTTTTAAGTTCCGCATTTTTCCGCAAGGGGGCGTAATTGAAAAGTAAATTTTAAAATTTTACATATCTTCGAAAATTCCACATTAAGGTATATCTTTGGTAACACCATTAAAAAGCGTGGATAATTATGCATCATTTTAGACTTATGCTCATTGGCGTACCGACTTTAATAAGAGGGAGAGAAGCTGTTGAAAGTGTAATTATTTAAATCCTGTAACTTATAAACTGCTTATTCGATTTTAGCAAACTAAAGACTGTTGGGAAGAGAAATATATGCACTTTCACCAATCGTATTTAGTTGTCTATAATAGTTCTAAAAAAAATGCTAGAGGGCGTAATAATAACAACACATTTTTTGATTTTACTCCGAAAAACTAAATCATACGGTATAATTATGATACCATAATGGAAAAGTAGATGACATTTGATTAAAAAAATATTAAAACCGCAGCTCGATATCAACGTTCGTTTCAGAGTTATCGCCAATAGAATAATTTTTAAAACTTTAAATGAAGAAGAGGTTATATATTTTTTAGAAAAAAAGTGGGACGCCACTGATATTTTTCCATGTGGATATTATTTCTGATTAGCCTCGTCAATTCTGCATAAAAATTGTCTCTTGCGTTTTTCTCCTCAGACCGTTCTTAATAAAAATAATTAAATTAAATTAGACGGCGGAAGCTTGCCTATTCGGTGAAGGTGGTCATTTTCAATAATTTTTATAAAACAAAATTTTTCATTATCAATGTTGTGTGCCTGAGGAGAAAAACGCAAGATACCATTTTTATGCAGAATTGACCAGGCTAATCCGAAATAATATCCACATGGAGAAATATCGGTAGCGTCCCACTTTTTTTCTAAAAAATATATAAAGGCTTCTTTATTTAAAGTTTTAAAAATTATTCTATTGGCGATAACGCTGAAACGAACGGAGATATCGAGCTGCGGTTTTAATATTCGCTTTAGCAAATTTCATCTACTTTTCGATATCCCACCCCAAATTCTACCCACCCTGTTCACCAATCCATAGGAGCCGTGTAGTGTGATTGAGAAGTTAAAAACCAACAAAGCACCAGGGGAGGATGAAATCATTAATATGGTAATAAAAAACTTACCAAGGAGGTCTGTCATTCAACTACACTACATAATAAACACTATTTTCTTCTTGCAATACTTTCCAAGTCAGTGGAAGAGGGCAATTATAGTGCCTGTACTGAAAAGCGGGAAGCTGAAAAATGGCCCCGGCTTATACAGGCCAATTGCCCTCCTAAGAAGTCTTGGTAAAGTCGCAGAGAAAATAATACACAAAAAGCTGAAAATTGGATCAGAAAATACCAGAGGATAAAATAGATAAAGAGCAAACTACTGTGCTTTTTGCCCTGGACATCCGACAAGCCTTTGATAGCGTCTGGTTCAAGGGACTAATATACAAGCTACTTACAATACACGAATTCCCTCTGTACACCGCCACACTAATACATTCATACATCAATGGCAGATCTCTAACGGTAAGTGTAGGGAATGATTTTTCCTCCCCTGTGAGGCTGCACGCGGGACTGCAGCAGTGAACAACACTGGCTGCACCCCTTTTTAATCCCTACACAGCTGACATCCCGTCTTTCCCAAATGATAACCTGGCCATCTTTGTGGACGACGTCCTACTTCATGCCAGTTCATATTATGCAAATGTGGCCAGGCAGCATTTGCCCAACCATTTAAACACCCTATTGCTTTGGTATGCGAAATGGAAGTTGGAAGTCAATGAGGATAAATGTGAGTGTTTGGTTTTAACAAGAAAACACAATAACACTCACATTAATCAGCATATACAAAGAAATTATACCGACAAACACACTAAAATACTTGGGAGTGACACTAGACAGAAGACTACTATTTGTAGAACAAGTGACAAACACAATACGAAAATAATACACAGCAGCAAAAACCCTGCAAAGACTAATAAGACACGGATCATTCCTATCACCGACAAACAAACTAACAATATACACAGCAATAATACGGCCAGTTCTGACGTACGCAGCTCCGATTTGGTGCAGTATGTCAGACTGGCAATACAGCCGACTACAGAGACTACAAAACATAGTACTAAGACAAATACTATCAGAAAGAAGACAAACACCACTGCGACACCTACTTCACGTGACAAACATACAATACATAAAAGACTACGTGTTTGACATATCACAACAATTTTACGAGACGCAACCACAGAACGCAACATTAACAAGAGACTTGATAAGAATACGACATCAAGACGATCCCTCCATAGACCGATATACTATAGACTTCCAATTTATTTGCAAAACAGGCAAAATCAATTTTAAAATAAGTTACGCAACAAAAAAATATATACTAAAAGCAAAGATAAAATCTAAAACTAAAAGTAACGTGACATAGTTACTGAAAGAAGGAAACGCCCACTTTTTGAACAAAGGCAAATAAATTGGAAAGGACACAAACAGACGGACAGGCAGTAACCCCATTTACCATACCACGGGAAATACTCCCGCCCACTCCCAATTATGGTAGTTCTAACTTTTGTTCAAGTCATAAGACAACAACTTTCGCTACACAGTACCTGAGTGACTAAAGCTGTTTTTTTCGAACCGTTTTTCCAGTGAACCAAGCGCCAAAAACCTACCATAACAGAAACCATTTAATAGCAAAAATATTTTAAAGAAAAAGCAAAATAAGCTCTTTCATGGCGGTAAAAGATTACTCGAACTGCCGAATAAAATCAATGAAAACAGGATCATTTCTACCAGGGCTAAGACAAGCCCCAACGGGGCGTTGCCTCGTTGTAGTGTCCTGGTTAGCACGCGCTAATCCAGCGGAAAATAGTATTAAGATATTATGTAGTAATAATAATAATCGATATGTAGGAAAACCTGACATGTATCCTATTAAATAAATAAAGAATATTTTAAAAGTAAAAGTTACATATTTTTTTAAATTATAATTTTTATTAGTTTTTCTTTCTTACATTAAACTAAAATAGATTATATGTTTATAATTTTGCATAAAAATTTAATGTTAAATCGAAAAAGTTCCAAACAAATTTTTTTGAAATTAGGTATAATAAAAAAAATATTACTTATTGTATACATTATTTACAACAATAATAATTAATTAAATCAATTTCAAAAATGTTTTAAAATTATCTGTTATTATGTCGACTTCATATTATTATATTCGTAATGAAATATTAAAAACATAAATATTTGAAATTTTATTTATCCTACTTGTTTATGTTAGGTTTTATGGTTATTTTATTTTTACTTTTTATTTTATCTCAATTGTGCAAGGTTTTTAATTGTATAATATAATAATAATAAAATATAAATATAAAAAAAGCACAATAGACATAAATATGACATATGTAAATACTTAACCGGCGACCCCTATTATATTTTGGCTTTTTTACCTCTAATGGTGACATTAACATCCCCGATTGGACCATCATAGGAAAATACATAGAAATAAACATCAGTAAAATTAGCAGCAAGATCTGCGTGTTTAATTACAGGTGTAGTGAAGGTGACGTGGCTAAGATACTAAAACATTTATATAATTCAGTTAATTCGGTTTTATTTGAAGTTTGAAAAAGTTGGTATTTATGGCGAATAAATTAAAAGAAATTTAAACGAATTTTGATTTTAATTAAAAGTTGAGTTGGTTGATATGATCTTTGTACTTGGTAAGAGCGCCCTAAATACGAATGAATTAACTAAGTGAAATAATAATAAACAGATGAATTCCAATTTTATTTGAAAGACTACCATGGTTTTAAGGCACAAACTTTACTAACGAACTTTGCTAGTATTTCACATAAAATATTAAGAGATGTAAACAGATCTTTTTAAGAACTTGTTGACTTGTGCAGTGTGCACAAATTAAAATGAGAGACATTTTGAATATTTACTGTAGTTTGGTCTAGTCGTCTATGTATTATTTTAATAATAAAACTACTTTTAAACATAATTTATGAAATTTGCAAGTTAGAAAACGGTTGGAAATAACTTATATGCTTGTAGTACAAAAAAATTGCTTAAGATAAATAGTCAAATAATAACGGGTCCGCCAACGAAGCGGGGACGGATATTTAAATCATTATCGAGGAACTTATCAAAATTACTAAAGCAGCATGAGGTATGGACTTAATAGCGGCATATTTTACAAATATTTTACATTATACAGGGTGGCTCAAAAAAGTATGGCGGACTAAACTTGCATTTTTTTAAATGGAACACCCTATACATTATATTATTTTCTAATTCCCTATACAATTCCACGTATATTTTGTATAAAATATCATATGTCTAAATTCAATTGTTTTTGAGTAATTGACGTTTAAAATATGGCATTTTTTTACTTTGACAGGCTGTTACATTGGAACGGTTCATCTTAGGGAAAAATGGTTTTCACCTCCCTATCTTAGTTTTTCATTCTCTATCCAAAGAAACCAACCTCCGATTTACCATGTTAAACCAAAAAAAACGGTTTTAACGGTTTAACATAGTAAATCGGAAGTTGGTTTCCTTGGATAGAAAATAAAAAACTAAGATAGGGAGGTAAAAACCATTTTTCTCTAAGATGAACCGTTCCAATGTTACAGCCTGTCAAAGTCAAAAAATGCCATATTTTAAACGTCAATTATTACTCAAAAACAATTGAATTTAGACATATGACATTTTATACAAAATATACGTGGAATTGTATAGGGAATTAGAAAATAATATAATATATAGGGTGTTTCATTTAAAAAAATGCATGTTTAGTCCGCCACACTTTTTTGAGCCACCCTGTATAATGTAAAATATTTTTAAAATATGCCGCTTTTAAGTCGATACCTTATGCTGGTTTAGTATTTTTGATAAGATCCTCGATAATGATTTAATCTTCAATCCCCGCCGCGGACCCGGTATACCTACAGTTCATTTCATTTGAAAAACTAATTAATTTAAAATGTGTCGTTTTTGAAACCCTTTTATGAACACCCTGTTGAAAATAGATAAACACTATTAAATTTATAACATCTCTCAATCCCCTGTCATAAATCTCACCCAATTCCATAGTTTAAAAAATGAATTGAGATAATTTTTTTTTAAATTAGAAGGTTATGTTTTTAGTAGATAGAATCATAAAAAAATCTTGTTTCCAGAATTATTGTCAGTAAAGGTAACTATTAACAACACACCTGAAATTTTGGTTAATTATTTTGAATATTTACCCGAACAACATGTCCCAGTTTCTCGTCATCGGTAATATCTTCTAGGTACATATTCTTTATGTTTTCGGCAACCATGGAACGATTCAAATCCTTTTTAAGGGTGAAGTCGTCGGGGATTAATATTTCAGGGTTAGTTTCATAAGCATTCAAATATTTTTCTAAACTCACCAAATCTACAAATAATTGAATACTTAAACTAATATAAAATGTAGTTCTAAATATTTAAACGTGGTAGACTGTATTAAATGATTAAATGGTTGATTTTGTCTGTCGCTGCATTGCAGCTTTGTTAATATGTTGAGAATTAAACCTTACTAGCTGCTTGATGTATCTCTTCCTCTGAGGTAGTTCCAATAAGAATCGGCACTTGAAGAAAGTTACCAGCTGCCAGCAATTCATATTGACGTTCTGTTAGAAATGCTCCATCGTGTTCTGGTTCTATAACGGGAAGGGGTCTGGGCTAAAAATAATAATATTAATGTAATATATCCCCATAAAATATTATTTATTTTACGGATTTCTGCAATAGGTCTCTAATCCTAATAGAAACAATTTATATTTTTTGTGAGTACCTGAAACATTTTAACCTTATTTGTACTACTTTAGAATTTCAGTAATAAATAGGTAGTCACTCAGATTAGTGCCTTTTTATTTCTTACGGCGCTCGTTAATCAAATTATTAATTACGCCAAATATATAACAATTAAAAATAAGAAAGATAATATGGTATTCTAGTTTTTAGTACGTTATTTTGACTCATAGTTGCAGGAAGATGAGAGAGGCATAGCATCAAGAAAATAAAGAAGGAACGGTGCATTTTGTAGTCAACATGTCCAGTTTAAAGGCTTAAAAAATCTTTAACTTTCTCAAAAAATACATTTTGATATGGCGTATTTATTGTTACCTGAATTTAGTTTGCAGTGGTCATATACATATAATTCTTACTTTTTTGCAATAACAAATACTTATATATTACATTGTAAAATATGAGAACCTCAACAAGCATCACCCTGTATATCAGCAACTATTATAACCTAGAGAAGTACCATCTCACTACTCTAGATTTAGAGCAACTTTACCCAGGTACAAAAAAAGATAGGCATAAAATAATTGAGAATAAGAAAAAAGGAAGAAATACCACTGCATCTTTCCACAAGTTTTATTTTATAAGCAAGTCGTTAAACCTATATCGACGGGAATTTATTTATCAAACAAAGCAATGTCAAGACTTGACATTACTTTGTTTGATAAATAAATATTTAATATTAAATGACATCGTTTATATTCCTTGGTTTGTCAGAAATAGTAACCTTCATCAGGGCCTAAACATGGAAAGTCAGAACAAAGAAATCAAGGAAATTTCTAACAGTTACAAAGTGAGACTTCATCGGAAAGTGAATATTGAAGCGATCCAGCTTTTAGACAATGCAGGACTAGCGAGAAACCTAAAAGAGTAATGAGTAATAAACAGTCTGGGTTAGTTTAGTGAGCGTAATAACACAAGCTGAGTTGGTGTAGTCAAGCTAAGCATAAATTTTGTAAAAATAAGTTAGAAAAGCTACTTTGTACATCCTATATTAATTATTATAACACTAGTAGTATTATGTCGTGTTGGATAATGATTTTTAACAATAATTAACTAAACAACAACTTTGACTGTGACAAATGATATTGGCAGGTATAATTTAGTCACAATCAAAGTTGCCTTATTAGTAAAGTAATAATTAAAATAATCGGGCCACTTTGATTGAGATAAAAGTGTTTCCGCCAATGTCATGTATGTCAACGCCAAAGTTGCTGGTTAGTTAATTATTGTCAAAAATCTGATGCAACCCGACATAAAGTAATTTAAATTTTTTAAAAATAATAATAACAAGATTGTTATTATTAAAAACTAAGGTGTCTTAAAAAAAACATGTGTAATATGTTAGATCAGCTCCCCTTTATAAAATAAATTCCTGGTTAAGCTATTGATCTGCATCTCGTACTTTAGTCCAAGGCTCAAAGGAAGTGGGTGATGAGGATCCAAGAAGTCTCGGCATTTCAGCAGAACAATTTAATCAAACTAGCTATGGTTGGAAAAAATATATTTTTCATTTTTATTAATAAATATATGGCTCTGTGTCTCTTATTCTGCAAAAGGCAGAAATACTCAATCGATAAATATGTTACAGTATAATTTGGTTCATGGACTTTGGACGAAAATTCTTAGTATAAAGTTCGGAAGTTGAGCCGTAGAAAAAATATACTGTACAACTCGAGTGGATTATCCATATTGCGCTCAGAAGTTTTAGCAATTTACTTCCTTGTACGATACGGAGATCAAATCTATTCTTGTAGTATAAACTACCATTTCTTATCATTCATTTGACATTTTAAAAATAAATTCTACGTTCTGTCAATTGATTTATTCTTTTTGGTGCTAAGTAAGGTTTATTCAGTAATCATTATGATTAACTTACGATGGACGTTTGAGCTGAAGCATTATCAATTTTTTCACTGTCAATATTAAGCAAAAAATCTCGAAGCAAAGTTGTGTCATTTTGCAAATTAATAGAACTATTTATTTGCTTGGCTAAATCAAATGCATATTGTCGTGCTGTGTTACTATCCATATAACTCCATGGACTTAATGGGCTTCCACTTTGTAGAATAGCACTTCTGAAGAGTCCTAAAACAAATTTTATTTTAAAATTGTTTAGGTTTTATAGCACATTTACCCAGTGACGAAGCTATGGTAGGGCAAATCGGGGCAGTGCTGCGGGTTATTGCGCAAATATAAATACTCTCACAAAAACCATTGAAACAAGATTGAGCATAGCAGGAAAGTGTATTTTCCCACGACCACCTATAAAAATGAGAAAAAAAAGCACGGTTAACTTGGCTCGAAAGCGCCGAATATCACACGCGTATTGAAAAAAATCCCTATTTATTAAAAAGAGCAAATTTTAGAAAGCAGTAATTGTAAAGTGTTAAAGTGTTTAAGTGTTTAACTTATTTCTCATGAATTTGTCGAGTGATTTAGAATTAGAGTGTGAAAATACGCCATCTGAAATTATAAAAAATGATAATAAAAATATTCTGGAAATCTATTACCAGAAAAACACATCGCGCTGAAGAGTGTTATGTATTAAACAACAAATGTTTATCGGTAGTCATAGCATAGAGTATCTCTCTAGCTTAGAGATTGCAAGGTCACAAGTTCAAATCCCGTCAGGAGTATTTGACTTTTTTTTATGAAAACATTGAATAATTTATAGAATTAATTAATTAATCTAGAAGTCAATCCAGGATTAGTTCTTCCTATGATATATAAAATATAAAAAACTTAAACTACAAATAAAGCCTGTTGACAAACTATGAAACCTGATATTAAGTGGATTATAATCCTAAGTATGCTAATTTTAACACTAGTGTTGATATTTTTTTTACCACTAGTGTTGAAATATTTTTTTCAAAAATCAAAGGCTTTTTCAATAATTCTTTGTGGTCGTAGGAAAAATAGTGTACATTACTTGTGTGAAAGTGATTATTCTAAAACTCGGAGAATTTCCGCACTCGGCTGACACCTCATGCTAAATATCTCCTCGTTTGAAAAGTATTACTTGTTATATAATATACTAATTTATTTAAATAGATTTACGTGTTTATTATGAACTCCTACCGCAAACTAGATTACTAGATACCTTACTTACTAAATGTATGAAATAAAACCATGTAAATCTTACAAAATATTTTAAGATGAATCTTGGAGAATTATATTTTTATTTCCTCTCTATAGTACTCGCCATTTATTGGTGTAGATCTATTGTAGCATACTGTAAACCATCAGCAGAGATGTCAGATAGTAACATGATAAAATGTTATGCGATTTCGATTAATTTTTCTTCACGTTAGCTAGCACCTTGGTCCTGGCTTCGGAAATTTTTCCTTGTGTTAATAAAAACCAACCTTTTCCTCTATTAACCGGCAACAGGCCTTAATAAACGGTAAACACCTTGTATATTATTCAATATTTTCAAGTTAAAATGGCACGTTTAAGTGGCATAGAGCTTATTGAAATTTTAATGATGATAGAGTATGATGATAGAATAGGGAAGTTTACTAAAGTGAGGATTATTCAGTGAATAATATCCAGACCGGAACTCTATATGTAAACCAACCATTTCCAAAATATTGCTGCGGTTTCATGAAACTAAAGATGTCAAAGATTGACCAAAAAGTGAACGACCGGTAAGCGTTGCTAATGAAGAAAATTATCATGTTGGATATAATGGAAAATCAAATAAATTCGACATAACAGAAGGCTTCAAATCATAACATGAGTCGATATTCCATTTAGAAAATTACCAAGAAGGAAAAATTCATACCATGTAAAATTTACTTGTTACAAAAATTGAGTGAAGACGTTTTTGATTGCAGAATTGAGTTCTGCGAAATAATTATGGATAAATTAAATTGAAATGCCATTTTTGTCAACCACATTTTGTTTTCTGATGAATCTACATTTTGTTTAAACGGGCACTTAAATCGACACAACTATAGGTATTGATCTGACAAAAACTCTTATTGGATGGAACAAGTTTACACCCAACTACCACAAAAAAACAATGTTTGGTGTAGCAATATTGGCGAACACGTCACAGGACCCTATTTTATTCAGGGGAATTTGCTGATACAATGAATGTTGAATAAGCTTATTGAAATCTTAATGATATAGAATAGGGAAGTTTACTGAAGTTATTATTTAGTGAATAATATCTAAACCAACCATTTCCAAAATATTGCAGAGTTTTCATAAAACTGGAGATGTCAAAGATCGACCAAAAAGTAAAAGACTGGTAAGCGTTGCTACTGTAGGTAATCTGTAATCTGACCAAAATTCTCATTGGATGGAACAAGTTCACATCCAACGGCCACATAAAACCAAAGTTTGGTGTGGTCATATTGGTGGATACGTCATAGGACCCTATTCTATTTAGAGGAATTTATTATGAGGTGAGGTTATGAGATCTTAAACTATTATTCCCGAACTATAATAATTCAAAACCAGAAAAAAATATGGTTTCAACATATTGGACGAAGAAGTGAAAATTGAATGGCCAGCTTCGTCTCCTGATATGACCCCTCTTGAATTTTTTATGTTTGGTTGGTTGATTTAAGGCGGGAGTCAGGCGTGCAGCCGAACTTTTTTCTGTGTATTCATATAATAAAATAGGCGAAAACAATGAGTTGAAGAAAGAATAATGCATGAAATTTCCAGTATTCCTCCCAATACCATTTTAGATTCACTATAAAATATTGTTTAATGAATTCATTGAGGAGCTAAACGGTGGACACTTTAAAAACCTTATGAAAACGATAAGGTTAAGGTTAAGTTAAGGTATGTGGTGTGCGTAATATTTTCTTTTTAGAATTCTTCACATAATTTAAATATATAATAATATTAAATAATGTAACTTTTTCATCGTTGATTTTTTGACTAATTAATAATTTTTGTATACCTAATATTTTTGCTGTAGAATATATTTTTGAAAACCCTAAAACTTTATCATTTAAATTTTTCCGCTAGCTATCTTACTTTCAGAAATAATGGAGCATTTCCATAAATAAAAGTGACTATGTATAATTTAACTTAAGAGCAAACAGTAGTCGATGAGTCATCACGAACAAATAGTGCATTTCCTCCACATGACCCATATTGTACCTGAGTATGGCGATGGCAATAAAAAAAATTTTTATATACAAAATATTATAAAAACGGATTTCATAAGAATTGAGTCAATGGAGATTTTTAAGATAATATCGGGGCATCGTTTACAATTTTATTGGAAATGAGAAATTGACAAGAAAATCCATAATATTTATATTTTTGTGCATGGAATATTGTAATATATCCCCAGAAAATATTATTTATTTTACGGATTTCTGCAATAAGTCTCTAATCCTAACATAAACAATTTATATTTTTTGTGAGTACCTGAAACATTTTCACCTTATTTGTACTACTTTAGAATTTTAGTAATAAATAGGTAGTCACCCAGATTAGTGCCTTTTTATTTCTTACGGCGCTCGTTAATCAAATTATTAATTACGCCAAATATATAACATTGGCGACGAGGTAGTGAATAAAAAAAACCTACGGACTGTTTTCGGCGGGTTTCGTGAAGTGATTTTTGTGAAAAGCTAAATATTTTCTTAGAGAATAGTTTTGCGACATTACAAAATGGCGCCGCCAACCGGAAATACCAGTGCTACGGAAACTAAAGTAGAAATGGTCGGACTTCTTGGCTCGTTAAACACTTTTGACCCAAAAATTTCGGATTTTTCGGTTTTTAGTGAACGATTGAAGCAATTTTTTATTGCTAACAATATTTCGGATGATCAACGAAAGAAAGCCATTTTACTCAATACGCTTTCGGAAGATTGCTACGTTTTAATTCGAAATCTGTGTGTACCAGATTTGCCAGAGTCTAGAAGTCATGATGAACTGATTAAATTACTGAAGGAGCATTTTTCTCCAGTGAAATCATATTTTGCCGAAAGACTTAAATTTTACAACTGTAAAAGGGAGACAAATGAGTCAGTAGCCGATTGGGAGGCCAAGGTAAAATGTCTAGCATCAAATTGTGGCTTTGGAAATGAACTTTCGACAGTAATGAAAGACATTTTTGTCATTGGAATAAATGACGAAAAAATAATGGATAGACTTTTTGAAGAAGATGCTTCAAAAGTCACTCTCAAGCAAGTGCTAAAAATCGCTCTTGGTAAAGAGTCTGCCTTACGTGAATATGAGGTTAGAAATCTTGGAGCTACCAGCATAAAACCTGAGCCAGTTTACTTTCAAAAACCTCAGAATCCTGGACGTCAACTGCAGCAAAATGCCCGAAGGGGGGATGTTGTTCCACATGCCAGTGGCAGTAATAGGCCGCAGAGTAGGTTTCCAAATCAAACAGCAGGTGGTAAGGGTGCTCAGCCTCGAAGTAAGTGCTTTGTATGCGGTAGGAACAATCATTTAACAAATAACTGTATGTATAAAGACTGCATTTGTTACAAGTGTGGCATTAGAGGACATTTAGCACCTCAGTGTACACGTAGCCAACAACATTTTTTGCAGGACTCAGAAATTGATTTGAGTGATAGGCAGGATAGGTCAGAAGGGACACATTTTTATACTCAGAATAGTTTAGATGAGTCTATTTTAAATATAACAGATTTAGATGTCAATAATATTGATAGTTCAGGAAATGTTAAGCCATATTTTGTAAAATTAAACTGTGAAAATATTCCTTTGGATTTTGAGGCCGATTCAGGTTTTGCACACTCGGCTATTTCAGAAAAACTGTATGTAAAACATTTTAAAAATAAGGAATTGTGTAAGAGTGATTTATGTTTAAAATATTACGTAGGAATTACTTTTAAACCCTTAGGGTACTTAAATTTAACAGTAATTTTTGAAGGGAAAGGTTTTGTATTAAAAACTTATGTTGTACAAAATGGCGGCCCGCCCTTGATTGGTCGTAATGGGTTACAGATGCTAAATTTAGGTATAAGTCGATTAGGGAAAGCATCTAGAGAGCACCATTTTTGTGAAAATGATGCTAATAATTTTATTTTTAGTCGTGGAGGTGTAGATTCATCTACCAAGCTTTCAGAGCTGCTAAAGAAATATAAAGATATCTTTGAGTCCAAACTTGGAACTTTTAATAAATTTGAGGTTAGTTTAAAGATAAAAAAAGATGCAGTGCCAAAATTTTGTAAAGCAAGGCCGGTTCTTTTTGCATTAAAACCTAAAATTGAGGAAGAAATTGATCGTCTCGTAAACCTCGGGGTATTAATTAAAACAGAATTTTCTGATTGGGCAACGCCGATAGTGCCAGTTTTAAAGCCGAACGGGGGTATTCGCATCTGTGGGGACTTCAAAACTACTTTAAATCCTCATTTAGAAATTCAACATTTTCCATTACCACGCATTGAGTATTTATTTACACAATTACAGGGCGGAGAAAGTTTTCAAAAATTGATTTGTCCGAAGCATATCAGCAAGTCTTGCTGACAGAGGAATCAAGAAAATTTGTCACCATATCTACCCACAAGGGTCTTTTTTCATACACCCGATTACCGTACGGAATAACTAGCGCATGCGCAATTTTTCAAAATATTATGGAGCAACTATTCTTAATGCCGGGTGTGGTTTGTTTTCTAGACGATATATTGGTGACAGGAAAAAATAACCTTGAACATATGGAGCGCCTGGAAAAAGTTTTTCAGCGTCTTCAAGAATGTGGGCTAAAGGTTAATGAAGATAAGTGTTTTTTATTTCAGAACTCAGTAACATATTTAGGTCACAGAATTGACAAACATGGCCTTCATACTTCTGAAGAAAGGGTTTTGGCTGTCAAAGATTGCCCAGTTCCTCAAAATGTGACAGAGCTTAAGTCATTTTTGGGGATGTTAAACTTTTATTGTAAATTTCTTCCGAATGCTTCAGGTGTTTTAAAACCTCTTTATAATTTACTTAAGAAGGGCACAGAATGGATATGGTCATCAGGATGTGACGACAGCTTTCAGAAAGCTAAAACCATGTTGCTTTCTGCTAATGTTTAGCCCATTTTTATCCTTCCAAAAAATTAAAATTAACTGTTGATGCAAGCCAGTTTGCTTTGGGCGCAACTTTAAGCCATATTTTCGAAAATAATGTAGAAAGGCCAATTGCCTTCGCATCACGTTTATTAAATAAAGCCGAGATATCTTATTCTCAGATAGAGAAGGAAGCTTTAGCAATTATCTTTGCAGTAAAAAAATTTTTTCAATATATGTATAATCAAAAGTTTATATTGGTAACTGATCACAAACCTTTATTAACAATTTTTGGCGATAAAAAAGGTATACCAGTTTTTGCAGCTAACCGATTGCAAAGATGGGCGCAAATTTTATCAGCACTTTGAAATAGGAAGGAAAATGATAAAAGTTTTTTTTCAAATAATTATTCTGAAATATCTTATTTAAATTTATTAATAGATTCACAAATACCGATTAATTTTGGGCAAATAAAAAATGAGGTTAATAAGGATATCGTTTTAAATAAAATAATTTTTTATGTACGTCATGGCTGGCCAAATTCTTGTCCGTCCGACGAATTTAAACCATACTTTAACAAAAGACACGAATTAACGATTGAACAGGGTTGTCTCATGTGGGGGTTTCGATTAATTATTCCTCAAAAATTTCAAAAAATAATTTTAGATGAATTACATAGTACCCATATGGGAATGATTAAAATGAAGTCTCTAGCTAGGTCCTATGTATGGTGGCCTTCAATAGATCTTCATATTGAAGACTTAGCAAGAAAATGCCAAGCTTGTGCGATTTTTGATAGTAAGACCATAAATACGGCACTAGAAGTATGGGAGTGGCTAAAAAGTCCTTGGACGCGCCTACACGCGGATTTTTTTGGACCATTGTTTAATAAAAATTTTCTTGTTATTATCGACGCGACATCCAAATGGATTGAATGTTATGAGGTAAATAATATTACCGCATCTACAACTATAAAATATTTTCGTGAGCTTTTTGCAAGATATGGTCTACCTTTGCAGCTTTGTACCGATAACGCTACAACTTTTGTTTCAGAAGAATTTCAGAATTTTCTTTTAGGAAGCGGTGTCAAACATTTGATAGGGGCTCCATATCATCCTGCGACAAACGGGTTAGCGGAGAGCGCGGTAAAAATTATGAAAAATACCATTTTAAAATTTAAACATGGAAATCCAAGTATGGACATTCATTTAATTATAAACAGATTTCTATTTCTTTACAGGAATACTCCACATACCACAACGGGGGAAACGCCCGCGAAAATATTAATGGGTAGAAATTTAAGAAATAAATTTGATTTAATGTTACCTACTGTTTCCAGTATTGTTGAACAGAAACAACAAAATCAAAAAAAATATTTTTCCACTCAAAAAGATATTCATTTTAATATTTCCGATCGTGTTTGGGCTCGTGATTTTAGAGCAAATAAATCCCCGTGGTGTCAAGGAGTAATCTCTGAGGTTCTGGGTAGCAGAACCTATATAGTAAAAACCGATTGTGGAATGCAATGGAAACGTCACACTAGTCAAATTAAACGTAATTTTTGTGATGTTATAAATAAAAGTGAAGTTTCAATTTTTCCACGGTCGGAATTAGATAAGGGTACCAGTGCCGAGTGTAGTAGTGTTGGTGATCAGTATGTAACAAACAATACTAGTGCAGTGCAATCATCAAGTGACAAGTTAGGTCTACGGCGTCGTAGCCAAATTAAACCACCCGAACGTTTAATTGTCGGGTTAAATTAATGTTTTACTATTTTAGAAATTTCAGTATAGGTTATAAATTTAGGGGAAAGGTGTAATATATCCCCAGAAAATATTATTTATTTTACGGATTTCTGCAATAGGTCTCTAATCCTAACATAAACAATTTATATTTTTTGTGAGTACCTGAAACATTTTCACATTATTTGTACTACTTTAGAATTTTAGTAATAAATAGGTAGTCACCCAGATTAGTGCCTTTTTATTTCTTACGGCGCTCGTTAATCAAATTATTAATTACGCCAAATATATAACATATAAAAACTATGTTCTGGACGGAATATGGAAAGTTTGAAATATATTTTTTCAATTTTTTTTTTGAAAAATAAATAAGGTATCATCAAACTAGAAGTTCTTGTGAACCCTTTAGTAAAATTTCTGCATTACATTTTCAATTAAATAATCGCGAAAACGATGCCGCGTTTCATGCTGGTATGGGAGACTCTTAAATTAATTTGGTTACCAATTCAGTCCAAATACAGTCGCAAAGAGGCAAATCTTTTAAAAATTAACTTATTCGAAGTAGTTATTAAAATGATTCACTGGAAATAAAAATCATACATCAAAAACTCTGGGCTCTCTAGGAACTAGTTCATTTTACCAATTATAATGTGTCACCTTTATAATACCTTCATTTTTTTTATATAAAAGTTGATATCCCACTGACGATCCTCCAGCGCTTTGACCGGAAATAGTTATTTTTTGTGGATCACCACCAAATCTAGCAATATTTTCATATGTCCATCTAATAGCAGCTGATTGATCCTTGTGGCCTGCATTTCCTGGAATTACAGTATCTCCTGTTGCCAAATAGCCAAAAGGTCCTAATCTAAAAAAATTGATATTGTAATAAGTTGCAACCACAAGTTTAATATTAAAATTATTGATTGAGAGAATTATATTCAGTAAAGTGCATACAGGTTAAATATCTCCCACACACGCATTTGCCAGTCGCCACCAATGGAAAAGTAATTCCTATTGATTGATCTATCTATGAAATATTTCTTTTTAATCTTAGTTATTAGAGAATCATATGAATATGTATACATACACACTGGAAGAGTTCTAAAGGAAGGATAATGCTTTAATTCCATAACACCCTGGATAATCAAATTTTGGTTTAATAAGCATTAAAACTACTAATGTTATATCCCAGTTACTTTTTTAAAAGTAATTCGTATTCTATAGCATGTTTCTTACCTATAGTTAATTGTAACAATAATGATATCCTTTTCTATCAGATAATCAGGGCCAAAATTAGTATACAGTGAAGATCCGTGAGAGTAGCCACCTCCGTGAATCCAGAGCATAACTGGAATACTACTTTCGTTTTCCTAAAATATAACAGAATATAAAAAAAATACTATTCGCAAACAATGATATAGTGTACTATTCAATTACTTTAAAATTAAATAAATAAAAAATTATAAATATTATCAATACTGGTCAATATGCTATAGGGGCATTGATACTCTACTCTGTTTTCACGATAGGTTCGTTTTACCCAGTATCAGAAATAGTCAGAAACAATCAGGATTTTGAGCAGTATCCTAATTATATTTCGGCTTTGTCTCGTAAATAGGTAAAGACCTAGTGCTCCGTCATTACGGACTCGTCATATCGTTTCAAAGATAAACAAACAGCCCCTTTTGCTTCTCGTCTCTCTCGATTATCTGTTCGGTACTTTTAGTTATCGTTTAGGTGCTGACTCGTTCACCACGTCGCACCCTTCCGCGCTCGCGGTCCCGATTAAAAAGCAGCGGTCGCCTGGAAAAAGTGCTTACTGAAATTCAAAATCGCTTAACCGATTTAAAAGATGCAAGGCGAGCATCTTCTATATCATCCACTGATGCATCTTCTGCAGCTATCAACGAGAGAATATGTAAGCATATATTCATTTCCTTATACCCATTTATTCTTATTACTCAACATTATGGAACTACTTCTCAATCAGTCATATTTCATCAAGCTGTTAGTGAAACAGCATTTATTATAATGGCATAAATATGGATTAGGCTATTAGTGAAATAGCTTTCTCTTTAACAAACTATTAGTGAAATAGTGCTTTTTTCTCTTTAATAAGCTATTAGTTAAATTGCAAACGATGGGCCATTAGTGAAATAGCAATTATTACATTCCGTTGGTTTTAGACGATATATCAAGGATACTCAGTCGGTCTGCCACATGTCACTTCCAGCGGAATTACCAGAGAGCCAAGAACTAAACTCTGAAGTTCTATCTCTCCTTGAAGATAATCCCTCCACCCCCAAACCCCTGTACCACCCTTCCATAAAGACCTAGCGGTACGCTGAGAAAATTTGATCAAAAATGGCTTATCAGACGAGATGCGGAAACAACTAATAAATAAATATCCACGTCCTGAAAACTGCCTCTTAATCAGCTCTCCCAATGTAAGCCCGGAAGTTACAGCTGTAGTTCCCCCCCAGACCCTACACAGAGATGATCGCCTCGCAAGCTGACAACAGCAAATTGGAGCCAGCATAGCAGAAATAGATGTCACCATCACTAATCCTCTAGAAAGGGGAGGAGAAGGGAGCAAAACATCCATCATATTGAGATGCTAAGCGATGCTGGCTGTCTATTGACGGACATACATCATGCGGAATAGGATTCTCGCTGAGATTTATTATCTATAAATTTAAGTAAATCTGTGAAAGACACCCTTCACAACGCACGTGTGGATGGGTGGCTATTCGGCAGCAACTTAGAAGAGAGAGTACGAACTGTTGGTGACTAGCATACGTTTAATGTATAAAGTCAAATATACTAAGACACGCACGTACAGACAAACACCACAAGAAAAAAAATTATTAATTTTATTCCCCATTTAATTTACTTGTATATTTTCCACAGCAGACTACATCAAAATGATGACAGTGAAGAGTTAGCTGACGACAATTCATCCACGGATTAAGCAACCGCACGTTATGAAATTACTCATCCATTGCATTACCCTGGTCAATGATGTTTTGGGATCGAGGACGAACCTATGTCAGGATGGTCGAACTGTAAGGCATATATTCTTGGTACATCAAGAAACTACTTAGTTTTATGACTGCAGAGTGTTATATTTAGTCTAGGCACCTATAATAAAATAAAGTATCGGATGTCTAAGGACTCTAAGGGAAAAAATAATCACAAAATAGAACACAGTTAGTTAAGCTTGACTTGTAAGACGGTTTGGTCGTTTTTAAATACATGTATTACTAGTTTATTAAATTTATTTATATTTAAATAAGTGTTATTAATTAATCCTTCTTACAGAACTTCTAAAGAACTAGAGAAGTCAAGAGTGCTCTACTCAAATAAGTAAAACAGAAAAGCCATTCAAAAAATCGACAAAGATGATGTCTTTAAACGTCATAAGTCCACTCTAGAGAGGTTTCGCAGACCATCGGAGTGGACGCTACCAAGTACCACCAATAGAAACAAACACACCAAGTGCCAACTCAAAACCAGGGCCTATATCCCCTTCAAGGAAACAAAAGAAATCACAAACAGCAGAGATAGCAGATATTAGGGCAGGTTGGTAAACCAGTCGGCAGGCTAAAAACTTACAATAACTGTTGGCAAGAAAGTACTACTAACAGACATTTTTTGTCGTATATTTCAGGTCTAACTTTGCTATTTCTGAGAACCCAAGACAAAGGGTTCCTTCTAAAGAAAGCGAACACTCTGATAGTGAATAAAAAAAAATCAATGATGGTATTAAACACTTAATCGAAATAGGAGCAATTACTAAAGTAAAATAACGCAAAGGCCAATACATTTCTCATATATTCACTAGACGGAAAAAATAGGGCTCATGTAGTATAATAATTAATTTAAAACCTATAAACAAATATGCCACGTTAGACCTTAAAGACGCATATTCCTTAATTCCGATAAACAAAAATCATCGAAAATTTTTAATGTTTAGATTTAATAATACTCTTTACTAATATAGTTGCATGCCATTTGGAGCAAGCTGTGCGCCACACATTTAAGAGAACAGGGACATATTTATAATCGATATTGAGATGATTTTTTATTTGGTCAGAATATAAAGACTGTTTAGAAAATGTCAGTGTGACCAAAAAATTACTAACCAAGTAATATAAATGTTCCACTTAGAGTAACTAACGACAAACTCATCAGTTTTCTGTTCTAACTAAAATATAATTATTATGTTTTAAACATGTCAGAACGGTTTGTTGATTATATTCTAACTATTTATCCGGCACATGTGTATTGTGTTATTGTTTATTACAACATAATTTAAAACCCGCTAAAGTGACAATTCAAATCTGTGATTATTTAAAATGTGTTACCGTTTTTAATCCTTAAACATGAGTGAAGAAGAGGTGGGTAACATACCTAGTGTTTATGGAAAGTAGTTACGATGAATACTAACTTTAGTTTTTGTATTAGAGATAGTTTGGTTAATACAAAATGTTGATGTACCTAGTTATAATACAAGACAAGATATTATACAGGGTTTGCCAAACTCAGTGGCCTATTAGAAATATTTAGAAAATGACAAAAGATATGTTTTTGAAAATTTGAGTGTGTTCATAAGAGCTAGTATTCTAGCGTTTAAAAATATTTTGAAAGGGGTGGTGTTGCCAGATCATCTTGAAACTCCTAGCAACTTTGGAATTTTAAATGAGACACCCTGTATATTATTTTACTTTGTGTTTCTGCTTAATAACACAAACATTTTTTGTATATAATAATCTATGCCCATCTCTTATAGTTTTTGAGATATTAATTAATTAGTAATTTTTTGGGGCCAAAACATGCTAACCAGAAAATCAAATATTTTTGTGATTAAGGCACCTAGAAAGTTAAAATTTTTACAGACGGTTCTTATAGCATGGCCATCTAGGAATTTTGATGATATATGAATATATTGTTACACAGAGCGTCACAAAAAAACGTAATCTTCGTAATATAAATAAATGCAAAATTCTCAACTTTTTTAAATGGAACACCCTGTATTTTATTTTCTTAACTAAATCTAGTTTATATTTTCTACCAATAAGTATAACATGTTCCTATACCTATCTCTAACCAATTTGAACTTACAAGGGGTTTAAAAAAATGTATAACTTAATAAAAAGATTTAAACACATTTAATAGTAGGCTTTGGCAGAATTTGTTCGGAAACAAATGAAAAAGCAAAAATGTCAACTTAATTGGTTTTGTGTATAATCTGTGTTTTTAAATTTTTGACTAAAATGGGCAATATTTTTTATTCAAACGCAGAAATTTTGAATTTACTTTTTATACATGGAGAGTGTAATAAAATTGTATCAAGAACATGTAGACAATTTAATGAATGGTATCATTATTCATCTCCAATGACAGCAAAAAAGTTTAGAAAAATAGAACGAAATATGTTGCAGTATAATAATGTGAATGTGTGACGTATAAATCCATAGAACGAGTAATTTTTTTAAAATATAAGATAATATAGGAAATTAAGTTGACATCTCGGTTGACATTTTTTCTCTTTCATTTGTTTCCGAACAAATTCTGCCAAAGCCTACTATTAAATGTGTTTAAACCTTTTTATTAAGTTATTAATTTTTTTAAACCCCTTGTAAGTTCGAATTGGTTAGAGATAGGTATAGGAACATGTTATACTTATTGGTAGGAAATATAAACTAGATTTTTTTATGAAAATAAAATACAGGGTGTTCCATTTAAAAAAGTTGAGAATTTTGCATTTATTTATATTACCAAGATTACGTTTTTTTGTGACGCTCTGTGTAAAAATATTTTCATATATCATCAAAATTCCTAGATGGCCATGCTATAAGAACCGTCTGTAAAAATTTTAACTTTCTAGGTGCCTTAATCACAAAAATATTTGATTTTCTGGTTAGCATGTTTTGGCCCCAAAAAATGACTAATTAATTAATATCTCAAAAACTATAAGAGATAGGCATAGATTATTATATACAAAAAATGTTTGTGTTATTAAGCAGAAACACAAAGTAAAATAATATACAGGGTGTCTCATTTAAAATTCCAAAGTTGCTAGGAGTTTCAAGATGATCTGGCAACACCACCCCTTTCAAAATATTTTTAAACGCTAGAATACTAGCTCTTATGAACACACTCAAATTTTCAAAAACATATCTTTTGTCGTTTTCTAAATATTTCTAATAGGTCACTGAGTTTGGCGCACCCTGTATACCTATTGCTTTTTTAAGTCTTGTAAAGAAATCTATAGTTTATGATTCTAAAAAAATTTTTAGTTGTTTTCTACTTTATTTTTAAAAAATATCAGATTTTAAAACATAAAAACAACAAAAAATTTATTACCGGAAAAATTTTATTACACCATTAATTAATATTTTGACGAAAATAATTCGTCACAATTATTTTATTTGTTCGTCCAATGTTTTGAATTTTACTATATTATCACGGTTTAAATATAGTACCCTGATATTATGTTTTATGTGTTAAGTTAAAACGACCCCTCAAACTGTCGGCTAATTTTTCTGAATCTCGAATACTTTGTAGATCTCGAAGTCCTAATTAGGTAACCGTGGCCGCAAATCAATCCAATGACTAAAGTTTTTGAGGTATGGCCTTTTAAACTTCTTACTTTGAGATTTTCTGCATAGTCTGGAATAAAGATTGACTTTTTATTTTTCTTTAATAGTGGAATATTGGGCCTTAAGTTTTCTTTTACTGATTTAGAAAGAAAATGTGACGAGAGACGAATTAAATAATTAATAGCAATTAAAAGTTAGAAAAATCAAAACAAAATTTGAGTTTGGAAAACAGAAGGCTAGATTTTATTCATATTTTAATACCTTGTAGTATCAAGCTATAGAGGAAAAAGAGTAAATATAGATTGAGGTAGAGTGTAATTTCTAATATTTTATTTTTTAAAGAATATAATTAAAATTCTTCTGAAAACATAATAAAATACTCTCATTTCTATGTTCTGATTCATTTAATTATTATAAAATCTGTAACATTTTATTTACCAATTCTAGCCTTAGATATACAGGGCAATTCAGTTATAATTACACAACAACACAAGTGAAAACTTTTAAAAATAAGAAAATTAAATAAGTTTTTTATCACAAATATGCAGAAAATCTCAACATAAGAAGATGCCAACTTTAAAAGACCAAAACTTAAAAACCAGTAATGGAATCGGATTACGGCCATGGACACATCCAATCAGAATGTCAAGATTTACAAAATGCTTAAATTCAGAAAAATAAGCAGAAAGCCATTTCCCATAAGCATCCTTTCTAAAATCTCTGTCGATAAAGATATTCATTCTGATATTTTGACCTTGAAATATGGCTAAATTTAAATGTTGCCTTTAAAATAGTAAAGCTTAAACCATTACCAGATATACATAAAGATTAGTTAACAATCGATATAGTTAGTTGCATTTTACATTGGTGAACACACATCCCAATGAAGGCATATAACCCGTTTTATTTTTTTCAATAATTTATGATAAGTTAATGGTATCTATTGTCACATATCTTGTAAATTAATTAATCACTTAATTAAATGTTTTGCACTTTTAGTTTTACACGAGTTTAACCTTGACCGTGAATTTTATTTAAACTAATCCTTTTTTTATAAAATTGTGTTTTTACTAACAATTTTAATTATTAATGATTCACGTGTACTAGATTTAATAATATAAATACTAAATTGACTATTTGTTTTCATTTAATATAATAGACCACAGTCATGGAAAATTATGTTTTCTTTTAGAAAAACATAAAGTAAAATTACATAAAAACCAGTTTGTCATTTAATTGATTTAAAGACCTTTAAAACGAAATGTTTTAATAATTAAAATACAATTGCTTAAAAGTCAGCCATCTAAATAGGAAGAATAGAATATACGAGGAAACCTAGACAATTCTGCTTCCATATTTTATATCCAAAACGTAAAGCTAATATTTTGTACAGGGTCATCCAACCTAGACTGAACAGGGATCTATTTTTTGAGTTTAGTTATTTCTATTAAAACCAGTTATGTCATCTTGTGTTTATGCTTAACCGTAGAATTTAAAATAACCTTGGCTTAAAACAAAGAAACTGTGAAGTGAAGTTGTGGTTTCTTCAATGGAACACCCTGTATATTCTTAATTTTTATGAAAGGTATGAAAGGTATTTCTTTCCTGATTCCAAATATAGTAAGTTTGTCTATATTAGCTCGAAGATATGAGCGATTTTTAAAAAGGTACAAAATGACTTCCCCTGCCCGTGCCGTGGTTCAAATTGAAAAGAAGTTAGATGAAGCGAAGTTGTTTTAAAGAAGGATGGATTGAACTCGAACATTATCGCGATATAGAAGGATGCAAACCAAGGTTCTTTAAATGGTAATTATTACAAAAATAAAGTAGTACAATGGTAGGCTATTTCGTCCTGGTGTTTGTTGGCCAACTGTACCCAAGGTCTTTAGATAGATAGGTTGCCTTGTAAGCTTGGTGTCATGGCGGGCGAAACGTCATCGCCTACGTCACAAAACGTCTTTTCAGACATTTGTATACAGAATTAGCATTGTTTATTCTGTTATTTCTGTTTTTGAAGTGGTTTTCAGCAAATTTTCAAAGTTGTAAGGTGTTTTAAAGACTTATATTTAAAGATAAAGAGACATTTTATCAATATATTAATCATTACAGTACAATAAAAGGTAATTAATTATTATTCTCTTTAAATCTTAATACCTACCTACATGTTTTTGTTTATCTAAGTAATAGGTATATTTTAATTTTTTTAAATTTTAGATAAGAACGAGGGGTCCTTCGTTCATGACCACCCGGCACCCCATAATGCTATAGATAGAATAAGAATGATAGTACTTGGCAAAAATCCCGGAATGGTACAAAGAAATACTAATGTTGAGGGGGAGCAAAGTGAAGAATTTATCTTGTCTACTGCCTTAAACCGGGCTGGTTATAAAGGCTAGCATAAAGTGACTAAATTAGTGATACTTCCTCTACTTCATCACGCAGATCTGCTACAAATATATGTGAAAAAGATGGGTTAGTGTATGTGGCAAGCTTTTTAGCACGAAAAAATCGCAAACGGTTTCCTAAGCTGGGTTGCTACAATTATGAGAATGAGCCAAAAAATGCATTCGTATACTATGCCATCTTGAGTTCAGAGTCTTTCTTTTGGGGATTTAACTGATCCTTCAATTTCATGGAAGGAAAGTGTAGAAGAAATGGACAAATGGTTTAATAAATTGAATTGTAATAACTTTAAATTTAAAACAAACATTATAAAACGAACTGCAAAAATTATATTTCGAAAAGTTTCCAATATCCCTTTAAATTAGTATATTCTTTTGCGAGACAACGGGTATCTATAAGAATTAAATATTTAAATACCAAAGATGATTCCAGAGTATTAAAAAGAAAACATTTATAATGCAGGTGTTGTTATTTTTATGTTTCTTTCCTTTTTGTAGTTAGATCTCATGATGCTCAGTTGCTCGACGTTGTTAAAGGGAATTTTTACAAGATCGTCTTTATGTGTATATATAGTTTATTACTTGCGTTAAGCTATGTAGTTTCCCTTATAATTTAGCTTAACTGATTCCTAAGTTTGATCTTTATAACTGTTACCTTTTGCTTCTTTGTAATAAATTAAAGTTGTTTTAGTAAAAATATGTATTTTATATTCAAACAATAATTTTTTACTTTTTTATCTGTACAGAACAATAATATAAATGTTTTATAAGAAATAAACAAAATTTATATATAAATTTTCTGAAATAAACATTGAAAACAGCAGCTACATACACATGCGTTTTTTAAAGTAAACTTTAAAGTTAGTAAAATGAAATTGCACCCTGTGATCGGTCTGTATTTGTAGACTTATCTACTTATATGAAAAGATAAACAGAAAACTGTATATTTAAAATTACGGTCTAAGTTTCAGTTCAATTGTATTTTTATAAAATTCGCTTCCAGGAATAGGAAAACTAATTTATTAGGTCCATTAATACTGAAATTTTCTAAAAACGATCAAATATATATACCGTGCTCTGTTCATTTCATAGAAAGGCGTATCTGTCTCTCTTTGTCTGTTGCATTCATAATAGACCCGTATTTATAACAAAGACGTTTTGTGACGTCATCAGCACGCAGGCTCTAATTGGTCAGAAGTTACCAGACAACCGTTCTTTTTAGTAACCGTGAACTGTACCTACTTGGTTTATTTAGTTCTATGTTTTCACGTTTGACGCCTATCTTTTGCATGGAGTTGATTTAAGCAGATGGCGTTCCTTACATTTTTATTTTTTAAAATTTCTTGAAAGCATATATTTGCTGTATTGGGAGTTGTTTACGAGTTTTGGCTTTCTGATGAGTCCTAACAAGGATGAAACAGCTTGTCATTGTCTACCTGTGCCCCAGGGAACCCATTACCTTTGGCGTCCCTGTGTACTTTAATGCAAAAGATAGACGCACTACTTTGTCCGCCTGCCGCTAAAAACTTTCCTTCTAGGTAACCTTTACTCGACCACCTTTATAATTCAAAGTTGGCTTTATCTTAATTTAATTATTAAGAAATAAAAAAAAACATCTTAGTGGTTGTTATTTTATAAACGATAAATGTACACTCTATCATGATACAAGGAACTAAAGATATGATATTCAGGGGCTGTGATGTCATGTGGTGAGTTAAATTTCTCTTCGTAACCATGACAACATAAGCAAAATTATTATCTGTTTCTAGGGTTACTAATAACCTCAGAGCTTCTGAATTTCATCTTAGTATTTTTTTAAATTCTATTAAAAAGTTCTAAGAAAACTTTTGTTTTATTTTTATTAAGAACATATTTGTAGTAAACATGGTAAAATATAAAATATATTTATCAAATTATGGTATTTGGATATTTTTAAGTAAATTATAAATCAAACTATAATTTACAATAATTACGTTTATTATTTTTAACCGCTTATTACTTAACTAGGAATAAATTTTTCCTGGAAAATTGTTGTTATCATTACATTTTAACATTAAATTAATTTTTTTGGGTATCGCATGTCCTTCATAGATTGAAATTTGTTAAACATGTAATACGTAGGTATGTTTTTCGTTAATTTACAACAATCAAATAATTAGTTGTTACTTGTATTACACGCCAAAAATTAAAATACATTTTTTGTGAGTTATAAATATAATTTTTTTAGAGTGCCAAATGCAAGTTATTGCTTAGCTTACCTTGCTAAAAAATGGTGTAAATACGTTAAGATATAGGCAATCCTCACTTTCATCAGAAGAATTAGAGTCGATAACATAGCAAACATTTTCATCCTTTTTAGTATCCAGTATTCCTTCCCAGGATAATGGAGGACGTGGTGCCTAAAATAACACACAATTAATCGTACCTCTATTAGATCTGAATTATACACAAACTATCAATTTTTTTCACAGAAGTCAAGTTAAGTAGTCTTAATATCAAGCTACATAATGAATGATATAATCAAAAACAGGGCCTGCCTTAACAAAAAAATTGAGGTTATTCGATTTTAACTAAACTGCTGGACAATTGCTTTTGAGCAAGAAAAATTTCGCCTAAATTTAACAGTTAATATTTTCTCAACCAGATATGATATCGACCTACGGTTTTAAATGGTTGATAGATTTATCCCTTGGAAAACAAGTGACAATGTTAGATTTTGTTTAACTATCAGAAAATTTTATATACAGGGTGTTAAAGGAGACGATGATTTTTGCTCCAATTTTATTGGCGTGTAACTTTCACACTAATATTTTTAAATTTTATCACTCTACGTAAAATTGCATCACTGGTGCATAGCAAAGAAAGTAATTTGTCAAATTTTTGATATCTTCTATATTTTAAGAAATACCAATTTTTTTGGAAAACCTTGCTTTATATCAACTTATTGGCATTCTTAAATTTACTGAATTTCGGACATACTTTTTTTATTGTACCTACGTATGCCCACTCCGGAAATCGAACTCGGGTCGCCACGGTCGAATGCCAGTAACTCACCTCTGAGCCACTCCCGCGGTCTCTCAAATTAATTAACATCTAATCTACAGACGACGAAAGGTGAAATACAGGACTCTGTATATATAGGCAGGACACGCAATTCCCCTGGCACCGTCTATTAATTTGCTGGGGGTCAATCTGGGAGGTAATATGTCTTGGCATGATCATGTTGCCGCAATTGCCAAGGCAGCTGCACAGAAACTTGGTGTACTTTTCCGCACCAAAAGGTTGTACACACCTCATCAACTTTTGACACTCTACAAAGCCCAGATTCGACCATCATTAGAATATTGCTCTCATGTCTGGAGCTCTGCACCCAAGCACACCCTTCGGCTACTGGATTCCATTCAAAGGAGAGCCGTTCGTCTGATCGGCGACCCCGAGCTGACCAAGACCCTCGATAGCCTGGAGCATCGAAGACAGGTTGGTGATTTGGCTCTCTTTTACAGATATTTCCATGGCAGGTGTTCGACTGACATTGCCCACTTGATTCCACCTAGAGCAATGCAAAACAGAAATACACGGCGAACCACTGCCGCTCATCTATATGTTGTTCAGCTTAGTACTCCTCGAACTTCATTGTTCAAGAATTCTTTCATCTGGAGAACGTCATCTTTGTGGAATGATCTTCCTGAGGTCGTGTTTCCCAATGAATACAATCTTCAACGTTTCAAGACCAACGTTAATCGCTTTCTTCGCACATGCACCGCTCCCAGAGCGCCTTAAAGGATTTTTCCTACAGTGCAGGTGTTTTATCATAAAAAAAAAGTTGAACTTAACATAATATGTTTTTGTAATAATAAACATATCTTAAACCATGTAATAAATTCTCGATATACCCATTATATTCTAAAAACACATTTCCTTAGGATAAAATCGCACTATTTACAAAGAAAAAAACACCCTGTTTCAAAATACACTAATTGAATGTATCCGTTCTTATAAAGCAACTTAACACTAGTTTTTTTAATTGGGGAAATTTTACTCTTTCATTACATGCTAAGCCCGAGAGTCTGCGTTAAGTCAATAACCAATGAGCTAATTGCTTGCAAGTAGTGTACTCTGTCATTAACCAGGTCAAAAGGTGTTAATCCTAACGCGTTACCTTCCACTAATGATTATCTTTTATGCATTAGATTTCCAGACGTCACTGAAGAACCTACACTATTAGTCGGATTGATAGTCCTGATCATAAATCCTTGTAATTTGCCCATACACGATCAGCATAACTGTCATTTCCTTACCAAGACTGTAAGTCTGACAGATTGTATAGGGTCTACAAACTTCTGTTAAAAAATTTATTTTCTTGTATTTTCTCAATTATGAATAAATGTTAAACTCTTTTATAGGCCATGTGTATTTTTACGAACTGTGTACACCCTTTTCTTTCCATGGTTGATTTTTCAGATCAAGCTCTTCTACTACTTGGTGTCGATTATCATAATGCTGATAACGTTGTATTATTTTAAATCTACATAAGAAAGTTGTATTTAGGGGTATTATCGTAAGAACTTTACTTGTCACCAAAAATGTTAAGGTACACCTTTGAATAAATTGTTGTGCTTACCTGAAATCGTAACGCTCCAATAGGAGGTTCGGCATAAGGAATACCTTGAAAGGCTTTAAATGTAATATTTGCTGGGGTAGTTAATACATGTCCTCTAATGGTTCCTTGTTGTACCTTTACCAAAAGGTCATCTGCAAACTATAATACAGCATTAATTGTTTAAGTGTCTGTGTCTGTAGTGCCAATTTGATAGACAATTCCTATTTTTTAAAAAGAACAAATTTTAGAATGCAGTAATTATAAAGTGTTTACTTTATTTATCATGTATTTGTCGAGTGACTCAGAATTAAAGTGTGAAAATAAGCCATCTGAAATTATAGAAAATGTTAATAATATACTGGAAAATATATTACCAAAAAAAAACAAATCCCGCTGAAGAGAGCGTCATGTATTAAACAACAAATCTTTATCGGTAGCGATAGCGTAGAGAATAGAGCTCTAGCCTACAGATCACGAGGTCACAGGTTCAAATCCCATAAAGAGTATTTGACTTTTTCTTATAAAAACATTAAATAAATTATAGAATTATTTTGAATTGAAATCTTCCTTGTTGGGTGGATTTTTAAATTTATGTTTAATGCATCTTTTCTTGACTAAATTTAGAATTTTTCATTCTGGTTAATCTAGAAGTCAATCCAGGATTAGTTCTTTCTATGATATATAGAATATGAAAAAATTAAAATACAAATAAAGGAAAATATTATTGACAAACTATGAACCCAGATATTAAGTGGAACATAATCCTAAGTATACTAATTTCAACACTAGTGTTGATATTTTTTTTCAACACTAGTTGTCGGCTGACGCCTCGTGCTAAATATCTCCTCGTTTAAAAAGTATCACTTTCTTCACTTGATATGTGTTATACCATTTATTAAAATAAATTTTATTTGCACAGTTTGAGTTAACAATAGAGTAAAGTTCATCCAAAAAACCTAGCGAATATAACTTGGGTTTTTAAAAAAGAACACCCTATATATTGTATTTGTTTTTGATTTTCAATAAAAATTCTACGCCTATTTTGTAAATTTCATATGTCTAAATTCAATAGTTTTTGAGATATTAACGTTTAAAATATAGCATTTACAGACTTTGACAGGCTGTAACATTGGAATGGTTCATCTAAGAGAAAAATGGTTTTTACTTCCCTAGCTTAATTTTTTTCATTTTCTATCTAAAAGTTACAACTTCTTCTTTACCATGTTAAACCAAAAAACGGTTTAACATATTAACCCGGAAGTGGTAACTTTTAGATGGAGAATAAAAAATTAAAATATGGAGCTGAAAACCATTTTTCTCTAAGATGAACCATTGTTATAGCCTGTCAAACTGCCATATTTTAAACGTCAATATCTCAAAAACTATTGAATTTAGACATATAACATTTACAAAATAAGCGTAGAATTTTGCCGGGAATCAGAAAATAACACAATATATAGGGTGTTCCATTTAAAACCCAAGGTATATTCGCTACGTTTTTTGGGCCACCCCGTATACTCCAGCATAATTTTAAAATGTTCACCTCAATGGTCTCTACAACTCTTGTATTTCGATTTTTTTTAAATTCTTAAAATAAAGGCGAAAATGAACTCTGTTGTTAAATCACCCTGTATATATAATAAGTGATAAACGTGTAACGTAACATGTCAGGATTTTTTTACGATTGTTTTTCGTTTTGCATACAGTAATAAATAAATCTGTCGATCGGCTTAGATTTCCCTCTTTTTTTTTTTTTTTTTTTTACGTTTCGCCGACTACGTAGGCCATCTTGAACCGGTCATCGACCACGAATGTGGTCTACCGACTGGGGAGTGTGAAACGGCACCTTCATCCTACAAGATATCCGATCTCATCCGGCCTGTCCGGCGTGAATAGGATGGCTAGGTGTCGATTCATTTTACACTCTTCCCTGAGGCAAGAGCACGCCGTGTTCCCAAGCGGTCATCCGCCCAAGTACTAAGGATTTCCCTCGAATAACTAACAATCCCGCTGCTGACTTCTGATTGTCCTAAATTTATACATTGATGAGCCGATTCTGAGCAGTGAAGTCTACAATAAAACATAATTCATTCACAATTTATTATGCCTATAATGTAGGTTTACATACCGTAACAGCAACACCGCAGAAAAGTAACAAACACCACATTATAGGTACTTTAATAAAACCGTAAAATATTTATTTTTATCTTTCGCACAATATCTATGATTGATTTAAAACAATTATCTGGTTGGTTGGGTACTTAAAAAAATAACGTAATACCTATATCTATTTTTGAAGTACTTAAAAATATAAACAACGACCGTTAAGGTTTTCTTAAAATTAAAAGAATTTATATTTTTTGATTTTACCTTTTTACATAAAATATTGGCGTATTTATTTTTTGTATTTTTTAATTTTTCCCCAGACTCTAAATAAGTCTTGTATGATCCGTCTAAACTAAAGAGTTCTTGAGGTATGTATTCGCATTTGAAAAATGACACTTATCGAACTTTGACAGGTTATTGCATCTTAAATAAAAACTGCTTGTACAATTCTACGTTGATTTTTAATTATCAACAAAATTGTTTAAAAAATTCTAATATCTGGTTTAACCGGAAATTCGACGGTTCATTTTTTAAATAGGTAATAAAAATCTAAGACACAGATTTGTGATGTTTGTTTATTTACCTTTACCAGTTAAGTGGATCCGAACAATATTTCTAAATTTTTCTCCAAAATTACCAGCTCCATGCAAAATTATATCTAAATATATTAAAAACATTGTGTTCTCTTGAACCAAATCCTGTCCATGTTTAATGATGAATTTTTTTAATATTTTTAAATTAGAAGATAAATTGGAGGTGAGAAAGCTATTTTTATTAAAAAAATAATTTCCAATAATTTTTACTTTAGTACTTAATTTTTTTTGGGATTTTCATGTCTTTATATCTTTTTCCTCGATTTATTTTTGTGCATGAAACTAACTTTTTCACATCCACCTAGTTATAAACTTTCCATTGGTGAAGCAGGAATTCAAAAGCTTAGTTTTTCATAATTCGGTTAAAAAAAAACGCAATTAAATAAGGGGAATTAAAATAAACAAGCTGGATCTGCATTGAACGAGTGAGTTGAACGCACCGTTCCAATGGCAAATGGCTCTGGGATGTAGAGTACAGATAGAAGGACTTCATATCCTGGCCAAGTTAGACTAGGTTAGAGTGAATGTTATGTGTTATTAACCCCCTAATAGGAATCTTGATGGGATACTGCTGCAAAATAAGAACTCACCTAACTCTAGTTTTGAGCAGGACCTTATCCGTGTTGCTCAACTAAGCGGATAACTTTCCAAAGGAAATACATAACAATTCTTGCCTGCCTGAAGCAATATCCTTACCTTCATATGGCGGTTAAAGTGGTTTGAGAAAGATTCTGAGGTTATCAAAAAGAATAGCTGTTATAGGCCAGGCTTTATTTTTTTAACCTCTACTCAACTACTATTGTCACTACTACTTAATTTTTGCTTCGACAAAAAATGTCGAGCTTTTTAATTATTAGGTAGCTATAATTTTTCGATAAAAAGACTCTTTATTTTGAAAAAAATATTGCATATTGCTCTCGGTTTCTTTTGTTTCGATTTCGCTAATAGTTATTTAATTATAGTAAAGCAATTCACCATTACAACACAGATAGTAACACACAAATTTTACCGAATAAGAAAAGAATTAAGGAGTACATTTTTCTCTAAAGAGGAATTGTCCTCTTAAAATTCATATACGAATAAAAATTCATATCGGGCAGTAGCAGTATCTTCCAGGGTCGACGTTTACTGCGACCAATATGTATCAATTCAAATGACTTAAGGTTCCAAAATGTGAAGAACAAAAGATTTATATGGATTGATTGATAGGATATGTAGTTTTTAGGAGTGGCATCCACCATAAGTAGTATTTAGGCTTTAGGATACTGTTGCTGACCATATATGACTTAGTAGCTGCTAGGTTACAGTAGCATATAATTGACAGTATACAAACAGTCTCACGTTTTCCTATGAGATTCATTGCAATTCCACACTTGTTCTGCTAAACCTACCTTAGTTCGATCTCTAATAACCACTAGAGTGCTAAATTTAATGCAAAAGGATCGTAAAAACTCCTTAAAACCAGCCCTCTCTAATAATTCTTTGGATAACTGGTAACTGTGGTTGGGTGGATTGATAGCTTTATAGGTAGTGTAAAACTCTCCATATGGTTTGTTATTGATTTTCAGAATCTTACACGGATCTGTCATCGCTGGCGAAGACACGGGCAAAAGCGGTATAGTTCATCCAGTTACTGGCTGGATGTACGTCATAACTCGCAAATATAAAAATAACAGAAATAGAAACAAAGGTAGGTCTGTTATTAATTAAAGGGCTCTGACAATTGGTGTAAAATTCATTTTCACAACCTTTGTTATTTGGAAAAACTTTAATTTTACGTCTCGAAAGTAATTTATTTATTTATTTATTTATTTATTAATGGGCATTGCCCAATTTCACAAATAAAGTGGTAATCTTAAATCTAACGCAGAGTAACATATACAAAATAATTAAATGTTTAGGTGAACAATAAAAATAATAATAAGAAAAAAAAACTCAAACAATCTAATAACTCAAATAAAATGAAAAACATAAATGATGAGGTTTGTGACGAAATTAGAGACCTCAAATCATAGTATGTAGTTGTTTAATGAAATTCGATCTGTTTAAAAAGAAATCGAGTGTGGGATGCTCATTGGCTAGTCTGGCTGACCTTGATATAAAAGCATTTTGGCCGTAATTAGTTCTGTGAGAAGGTTTTGAAAAGGTTTCCCTTGAAGGCACATGCAACCCTATTTTATTTAGCAAGAGAGGACAGTTATATTTATTATGTATTAAGCTGTAGAGCATTTTAAGGTCTTTTAGATTCCTGCGTTGTTCAAGCGTATTTATCTGGATGTTAGATTCCAGCTGATAATATGTTAGTTCTGGGGTATTAAGTTTGAAGGCCATGTATTTTAGAAATTTATGTTGAACCCTCTCTATATTCTGGATATGTACATTGTAGCAAGGATTCCAGACACAGGAGGAGTATTCGAGATGGGTTCTTATTAATGAGCAATATAGTTGACTAATTGCATTAGTGTTAGTAAATTCGCTGGTAATGCGCTTTATGAATCCGAGAAGTTGAAGGGATTTAGTAAGGGTGTTCTGGATGTGAGGTATAAAAGTAAGCCTTGAGTCCATAGTCAAACCCAGATCCTTAATTTCGGAAACTCTAGTAAGTACATTATTTTCTATTAAATAAGGTGGCTCAAACTCTGACCTAGCTTTGAGAAAAATGATGGAGTAACACTTTGAAGCATTTAGCTCCATACCATTGGTCTTGCACCACGCAACTAACTTGTTTAGGTCAGACTGAAGCTTTAAGCAATCTTCCGGTGATGAAATTTTCATGAACAATTTTAAATCGTCGGCAAAAAGGAGGAACAGACTGTAATCAAAATGAGATCCAAGGTCGTTGATAAACAAATTAAAGAAAAGGGGATCCAAGTGAGACCACCATTTAAAAGAGAAAAGTAATTAATTGGACTATATTCTGAAAATACAGGGTGATTCCTAAGTTGATACTTCTTTTTTAGCTGCGTATAGAAGGTATTAAAATAAACAACGAAAATAAAGTACTTACATTCATTTTTTGCACTACGAATCAAATACGGTTCTGCCTAACTTGCCCGTTGAATAACATTAAAAAACTTCTGGGTGTAGGATGAGCCCGCAAGGGAAAGCGTTCTGCGTATAATCTAAATTACCACCTTATCTATTAATTCATTGTTATCAAATTTTACCATTTTCACGTATCAATAATTTAGGATTAACTTGATTCAGAAAAACACACCGCACTGGATTGATCAACATTATCAGTATGACTAATACTAATAATAGATAACAAAAATAACAGGAACTATAGCGGGGTATGTTTTGATGCCAGGCCCGCACTTTTTACTTCTTTATTTCGCCAATTTTTGAGTTAAAAAAAAAAGGAATCTGAAAAAGTTGTTTATTTTAATGCCTTCTATACACAGCTAAAAACTTAGGAATCACTCTGTATATCTCATTTTTCAGAAAAAAAGAAACGCTCATTTTAAAGCTTAATTAAATCCTGGCAGAATTTAAAAAATATACGATTTAATCAACGACATGACTCCAAACAAAAATTACATAAGAAGCTGTGACGTGCATCTAGCCTTTGGACATAGTTCAGTTTTAATGTTTCGTCTTAGGGGAGGACGGGGGAATTCCGCGCTCGGGGGATTTCTGCGCATCGATATTTTGCAGCTCAGTTCAATTATTTCAAAATTTAAACACAGGCGCGCCCTCTCGTATTTACCCAGCGAACATCCTCTCGTAATTTAACGGCATTCGTATTGTTGGTTTAGACAAGGTAGCCGATTGTTTGTTTTTCGCCGCGCTGATGTAATTTTCGAGTGAACTTGGAATAGCGGTAAGTGCCTTTTATAATTAATTTTTAATAAATCTATTGCATGACTGTTTTGCTTTATATGTGTAAATAATTTCATGCACAAGAACAATAAATTGTATTTCGTCATTAACTCACAGTGATAAATTAGGTTAGGTGACTCACATCGGGGGAATAACGCGCAGCTGCAGCGGGGTAATTTCGCGCTGCGCGGTATTACCCCATGTGAACATTTATGCCTATATTAAGTATTTGTGTTGATGAAGGTTGCCACGATTAAAAAAGGAATATCCGGGTTCCGCGCTGCTGGAATATGGCCCATAGACCCTAATAAGTTCTCTGAAGATGATTTCAGATTACATTGAAGTTTCAGATATGCAAATAGCAATTAACCTAAATGAAACCGATCTTATGAAGATAACACTTTAGAACAGTCAAATTTAACTGTTGAGTTCGGGCAGATGACCAGACCACAACAGGAACCGTCAAGATGTGGAGAGGACTCCACCTAGAAATACAAAGCAACAGTCAATAAACCAGTGGGCTCAACCACAACCGGGATCATCGGGATATGATGAAACCATGCACAGGACACCGCCTAAGAATATTGGATGGCAGTCAAATCAGCGAGCTGAACCACAGCCCGGAACATCAGGAAGTGTTAAAACACAGTTTGCATCATCCTGTTCAAATTTTCCGTCTTCATTAAAAGTAACTATTGAAAAGATAGCATCGCTTTCTGGTCCAATTTCAAACAAGGGTTTTAAATCACGTGCCATTACAAACTCAGTTAGAAATAAAACAAGAGGAATCTTAAGAAAAAAGCCGAAGAGTTGAAGAAATCTCAAACCCGGAAAAGACAAGCAGAAAAAGCAGCAAAACTGGCTAGTAAAGCAAAGAAACGACTACTTACAGCGCAAGAAACCTGGATTAAGAAACTTACATGAAAATTTGTTTTGTTTACATTATATTTGATTTTCACCTAAACAACAAACTTTGTTTTTAGTTTCTCGGCTCTATTTAATCTCTGCGCATAATTACCCCATCGCATGCGCGGTATTACCCAGTACGTGGGGGAATACCGCGCAAAGACAGTTTTTCAAACTATTTTTTTTTCTTAATTGGTATACGTAGTTAAACCTTTTTCTTGTGGTAAGAAGGTTCCAAATAGGTGCAAGATTCAGTAGTCAAATTATGAAAGTTTTTGTGTACATTGGAAGGATTTTGTGAGCATTTTCTCTTAGGTGCGCGGAATTCCCCCATCTTCCCCTACTAGAATAATCATAAACTTGAAACGAACTTTTTTCTAAGTTTACATAATTCATCATAAATTGTTTACGACTTTTAAGAAGAGAAATAATAGATTTCAATCTAATCTATTTTTATAGCCAGCCATTAAGCAGATTGATTAAGTTATTTTTTTTTTGATTTACGGGTTTAAATTAATTATCTTACTTCCAAAAATCTACCAAAAACTTAATAGCTGTAATTAGTTTTTAAAAAAACTTTCATTATGTGTATCATTTCTTTGATTTTATTGTTAAAATCTAATATGCTGAAAAAAAAAATTAATTTATTTTTAATTGTTTTTATATGAGTATGTTAATATAGCCATTAAAATTAACTAGAAGTTTATTCAAAGTAAAAGTGATAATTTTTACGGCGAAGTTATAGGGACTACGGACACGTGTGCTTCTACCGCTGAGTCATTAAACGAACCTAAGATGTAATTTTTTTTAAAGAGTCTTAAGTTAAGCTTTATAGCACAACATTAAAGTTAGTCTAGACCATGATACACTAACACCGGTTTGCTAACGCGCAAAAATTTCTCTCTCCCACATCTTAACGACAAGTGCGAGGACGCTTAAGGCCGGTTTACATTAGGTGCAAGAAAATAATCGTTTTATTTTTAATCAAGAAAATAATCCTATTATAATAATACATTATAAACGATATACTGCTTTAGTTCATCTCAGCAACTTCTTTTATAAGATCCTAAGTACAAAAATATTAAAAGTCTGTCCGCTTTATATGTCAAGCTAGAACCATCGGTAGCGTCAAAAGGTTATGCAACCTTGCTGGCATCCTCGCTCGTGACATCATGCGCAGCAATGTTTAAATTTAAACTTGCTTATTAGCATACCGTTGTAGAGTAGGTGTATTGTGGTTTAGGCATACGAAGACCCAAAACAACTACTCTTTTATTAGTACGTATATCTTTAATTGATGTGTCGACTCCCTCGTTCTAATATTATCACATCCTCTTGCCAGAGACCTTATGGATCTTCTTACTCCAGCTAGATACACAGCCAGCTTCAGATGATTTGTTATTTCAGTATTCAAGGCATCTTACACGCTTCAAAAGGCGATAATAATGCAGGGGCGGCTAGTGAGGTGAAGTAGGTGAACCAAAAAAAAAGTAAAAACAGGAGGAAAGTTTCAGCAATATTAAATATTAATGTATCAATACAGCTACTATTTTAGCCCTTAAAAAATAATTATGTTCGAATTAATAATATTAATTTAATCCGAATGTAGTTATGCATAATAGAGGGCCACGGCTAACTCCGATGGACAATAATTATAAACACTCGAGCATTTTGGCGCGCCACAGTCGACCGCGTTCATTAGCTCATAGCAAGTGAAGAACCAACGCCCAACATGGCTTTAATATTCACCGTTGCTATGGTTACGCGCAGTGACGGCGCCAGGATTTTTGGGATGGGTGGGCACAAGTGGGCCCGATGATTTTAGAGTGGGCAGTACCAAAAAAAATGACTACAAAAAAAAGAGCAACTACCCCTACACAAAGGTCGAAGCCCGACAACCACAACTCTACACCTCCACAACCTACGCAAAGGGCAAAGCCCGACAAAAGTGATGAGGAAAAAAAACAATATCCCCCTCTTGTCCAAGGTGGCGTCAAAAAAAAAGGGTCATCCTCGTTCTCTTGAAAATAATATACAATAAAACTTTTATAGTCAAATCCCCCTTCCCCCTGAAATTCCATTGCAAAACCGTCACTTTTGATTGGGCACTAGGGTGGGCACTGATGTTTTCAGGGTGGCCCTCCCCTGGCGCCGCCGCTGGACGCGACGTCAGTTACGCAAACAGCATTAACAATTTGCATTAGGATAAAGGGCAATTTAAAATGGATCAGTCATATGCACCATTATTTTAGCATTGGTTCGCCTAACCTTAAGGTATTTATTTTTAGGCTTCGCGAAACTTACGGCACAGAATATATAGCTATATGTTCTGTGCTTACGGTTATAGATATCGTTTTTACATGATTTACTGTGTGATTAAAAAGTTTTGTTTTTATTTTTCAGGTAATTTAGTAGTGTATGTACCTACGTAGTTGTGTGTTTTAAAAATGAACCAAATCAATGACATAGTTTGTAATTTGTTGGAAACTCCATTCAGTCGTTGGACAGATGAGGATAAGAGAGACGTTTTGTTACACGAGTTTTTAGTCAATGTTTGTTTAAGTACCCGTACTATATCTAGCTCTTCACCATTTTTTAAGACCGCGAGCCGCCACTGTAATAATGTGCTTCGAAGCTTTACACTTAATCTGGAATATCACACCAATCCAAGATGATATCACTAGAGGCAAAGTACCTTTCAAACTAAGGAGGGTGTGCAGAAAGGTGTTGTTGCATACCGATAAATTGATCCAATTACATTTTTTGTTTAGTTATAGTATGAGTCGGAAATAATAATCAGTGACTCATCGCTTTCATATCGAGTCTTTAGGTGAATACAGTATCCATCTGAAGACGACTGGAGATACTTACCAGTTGAAACGTAGTGATTCTAAACAAATAAAGACAATGCAAGTCCAAAACTCTACTGCCGTTCAACAAACGTCATTGTCTCCAACTTTTAAACACATTCCAAGTCTAGTTTCGACAAAATCTAAAATACGGTATAAGTTGTAGTACCAAAAATGTAAAGACTGGTGCAAAGCTAACAAAAATCCTACTGGCTTATTTTTCTAAAAAGCAACGTTCCCAAAAACCATCTACACTATTGAGTCACTACTCAATGTTAAAAGAAAAAATTACTAAAGCTTATTGTATCGTAAAAACTATTGAGAATGTCGGGCTTGGCGGGATTGCCAAGCTTGTGAAGCCTGCCGGGATTGTCGATCTAGTTGGGAATGTTGGGCCTTTCGGGCTTGACAGGGTTGTCAGGTCTGCCGGGCTGTTAGATTTTGGTTGACGCGCCGGACTGGGCCGAGTCGCAAAATTCCGGCTCGGGTTGTGAAATTTCTGCCCGTGCAGGGCTCCAATCTGTAGAGTCCAAATTTATAAAGGTTTTAAAAATCTATTATTAAGCATGGACAGGATTCGTTTATAAAAAGATATCAGTTAATTATTTTTGTTATAAGGTAAAAAAGAGTTAATGTTTTCCTTTATGCTTCTATGAGGTCTATTTCATAGAAAAAAATTTCTGAACGATAATTATTACTAATTATCGTAACTAATTTATTTTTTAAATATTTATACCATTACAGCATTAAAAACTAGTATTGCATAATACTTATATTGGGGAAAACACACTTTTTAAAGTTGTAAACGGCCCATGATTGTCTGACGGGTTTGGGACTAAAGTGCGGATTTCAATAAGTTTTACGGTAATCATAAATCAAGATTCACTTACCGATCTATCTATTTCTTTCTACAACAAGCCAATAATTCGAATATGATAATTTAATTTGTTATAATTCTTAAGTAATTATATAAGATCATCGACCAAAAAAAATCAGTCTGCGATAAGATGTTTTAACGGACACGTAGATTAATTTGTAAATTAATAACTCTTGTTCCTGTCCTAATATCATAAAATGCAAAATAGAACTAGTATCTTCTGAAAACAAGGTCATATCCTGACATATATAAAAGAATAATATAAATTATTTAATTATTTGGACAGACTGGTTTCGCATATCCTAGAGACGTCTGTAATAGTTTATAAAAAATGTGGAGCTATTTTTTTGTTACTGTTTTAAGTTGCTTAGTTCTTACCGATGCTGATACGTTTAAAGGAAAACCACGTCGTAAGTTAACTGTTTACATTATTTTTAAGGGTAACCGCAACTTTGATATACAGGGTGTTTTTTAATTGAGTGCCGATACTTAAGATTGTGAATCCTTGGGTGATTTTAAGAAGAAAAGTTAATACTAACATATGTCCTAAAGCTCATTCATTTTTGAGCTACAAATTTCAACAAAATATCGAAAGCAGTCTCAATGAACCGAGGAACGGAAATTCTTCTTCTGTACAATTCTTTTTTTTGTTTTTATTTTTTTATGCAAAAAGGGTGCATCATACGAAAATAAGTTTATAAACCAAATTTGTTTCAAAATAAATGTGGATTTTAAATATAAGTTTAGTTTTTAGAAAAATCAGTGGCGTACCATTTTTTTCTTTAAAAATATTCAGTTCAAACCCTGTACGGACGTCACTGGTAAAAATTTAAAAAAATCTTTTAAGTCAAAAAATGCTCCTTAATGATTAAAAGGTGTGTACTAAATTTCAAAAAAATATCTAACAGTGATATAATAATCATGATAAAAAGTCATATTTTTAAAAAAATGTTAACATCATGTAGCTCAAAAATGAAGAGGTTTAGGATATACGTTAATATTAAGTTTTCTTCTTAAAAGCACCCAAGGAGTAACAACCTTAAGTATCGGCACTCAATTAAAAAACACCCTGTATAATGTGTACTATGTTATTTTCAAATATTTGAAAACAATTTTTTCTTCTTGTACGTAGATACTACTTGTTATAAAAAAAAACTTTAATTTTGTTGTATAGGGTGCTCTAAAACTATACAAATCAAACTTTTTAAAGGATCAGACTGAAAGAGCCTAGAAGAATAAATCGAAAATCCAAATAAAGTTATTTTACAGAAGTTATGGTTTCCTAAATAGTTAATATTGGTGACATTTTGCAAGCCAACAAAATCCTGCTAATTGATTTTTCAGGCCGTAAAATCTTCGCATTGGCTGATACCTGAAACTGGATTCTCGATTCGCTGGAAATAATTATATTTTCCGCTGAATATGAAACAGGTTTTTACAAAGTTGTTTGTGTTGATTCCGAGAAAATCACATTTGAAATAGCGTTAAGAAGGATTTTGTTGGTTTACAAAATGTCACCATTAAATAGACCCCAACGGATATGTTAATCGCAATCTGTATTACGAATTTCGAAATAGGATGGAGAAATGTGTTGAAATCAGATTGGTTTCACGTTAAATAAAACTTTATTGTTTGTCATTTATTTAGTGTAATAAGTTAAATAAATACTGACAACAATTGATTTTCTTAAAAGTTCGTTTTAGGTCCATTTTGAATAACAAATATCTTGAAAATCATAACTGAAAAAAAAACTTTATTTTACATTTTGATTTCTTTTTAAAGTCTTTTATTCTGATGCTTTAAAAAAGTTTGATTGAAACATTTTTAATTTAGCAAATCCACATTTTTATAGTTTTACTCACCCTGTGCAACAGAGTCAAATTTTTTAAATGTGAATCATATTTATTTAACCAGCAAAAGAGGTTACGAATAATTTTTCGAAAAACTGAAAATAACGAATTTTAATCTATACCTGGATACGCTAAATGTATCAGACTTGTTTGTTTTGTAATTTTATTATAAATATTTTCAAAATTAAATTGCACACAAAATGTTTAACACCACACTATAGATCATTCAGGAAATTTATTTTTAAAATTAAATAATTTTCCATTAAAATAAATTTAAAAAAGTCTCTTTTTTAGCCTAAAGCATCTTATGAAAACAATTTCAGAAATATAATCGATCATATATTTTAAGCTATCCAACCTAAACTGAAGAGTGACCTATTTTTTGAGTTTCCCTGTATTTTTATTAAAACCAATATAGTCATCTTGTTTATGCTTGACGTAGAATCTAAAATTGCCATTTAAAAAGTGATTTGGTTTAAAACAAACGAACTGTGGAGTAGAGTTGTGGTTTTTTTAATGGAACACCCTACATATTTTCTATTTTTATAAAAGCTCAAACCTTTTTTTAAGGGTGGGCGATCAAATTTTTAAAAAGCTGAGTTAATTCTATTTTAAAACGCCTAGAATGCCTTGGAAATTAAAATATTCAATGTGACCCCCCTAACGCTATAATATTACGATTTACATGGTTTTGTTTTCCAATGCATTATAGACAAATCGAAACTTTATTTTCCAACACCTCCATGGCGTTATTTTAATGTATCACCACTGCTTTTCTCTTCCAAGGCATTCTAGACCTGTTAAACTAGAATTGACACACACATTTGATCGCTCATATCTTAAAAACTGTTTGAGCTAATATAGGCAAACTTACTATTTTTGAAATCAGGAGAGAAATACCTTTTATAAAAATAAAAAATATATAGGATGCTCCATTGTAAAAACTACAACTTTACTCAACAGTTTCTTTGTTTCAAGACAAGTCGCGTTTTAAATAGTAATTTTATATTCTACGCTCAATTATAAACAATATGGCTATATTGAAAGAAGTAGTCCATTTCTCAAAGAATTTTTAAAAATGGCATATTGGTTGTAATAAAAATACAGGGACACTAAAAAAAATAGGCTCCTATACATTCCTATACTTTTAACTTCTAAAAAACTCTTTATAACATTCTTGTACTTCAATTTAAATGATTTAAATATAGTTTTCCGTTTATGGCATTTATATTTTTTTTTAACTACAACTTTACTCCACAGTTTCTTCGTTTCAAGACAAGTCGCGTTTTAAATAGTAATTTTATATTCTACGCTCAATTATAAACAATATGGCTATATTGAAAGAAGTAGTCCATTTCTCAAAGAATTTTTAAAAATGGCATATTGGTTGTAATAAAAATACAGGGACACTAAAAAAAATAGGCTCCTATACATTCCTATACTTTTAACTTCTAAAAAACTCTTTATAACATTCTTGTACTTCAATTTAAATGATTTAAATATAGTTTTCCGTTTATGGCATTTATATTTTTTAACACCCAGCATACGCTGGGTATTTTTTTTTTGATTTGTGTTTTATTTTTTCCATAAGCAGAACTTTTTACAAAGAATATCTTTTTTATGTCAAGCACGCTGTACAAACAAAATACTAACACACAATACATTTTTTTATTCTAGCTAGTTATATTGTGCCATGCAGTAAGAGTTCACCAGATTTTAATGAATGTGTACTAGAACACGGACGAAAAGCTATTCCAGCATTATTAAAAGGTAACGTTCATCAAATCCAGTTATAGAAATTAACTTAAGAGTAAACAGTAGTCGATGAATCATCACGAACAAATAGTACATCACGCATATTGTATCTGTGTCTGGCGATGGCAATAAAATGTCTTTTATATATACAAAATATTATAAAAACGACTTTCACGAGATTTAAGTGCCGCGGTGTCAGTGGAGATGTTTAAGATAATATCGGGGCATCGTTTATAATTTTATTGGAAAATAAGAAATTAACATGAATAACCGGAATAATTTTTTTATGTTCTGCATGGCGGACGATATAATTTGAACCTTATATAGTTTGAAAAATTGAAACTTTAAAATTAATTTTTAATTTTTTTTAAAAATAAATAAGGCATCCTCCACCAAATCAGAAGTTCTGGTAAACCCCTTAGTAAAATGTATGAATTAAATTTTCAATTATACGATGCCTCATTTCACACTGGTATGAAAAGCTCTTAAATTCTGTTAGTGTGCTAGTAACAAAACTACCTATTTACCCTACCAAATTTTTTCGTAATCCTTGCAGTAAAGATATAGACCTTAAAACCACTTGAAATGAGATCAACTTTCAAAATGTTATTAAAACCCACAACGTTGCTAAAATTCTATAGAAAATTTCACACCAATATTGGTGAAAAATCAGAAATTGCCATTTTTAAACGTTGTCATGGCAACTAGAAACATTTCAGAAATTTTTTTACCTCTTAGATCCGGTTGTACAATAAGAGCTTAAGTACTAGTTTTGTAAAGCTCTACTTAAAGTTGAACTTGGTTCAAAAAGGTATTTCTATTGAATCAACTCCTAACCACAGGTCTGCACAGGTGGAATCAATAATTAAATTACCATGCTGGCAATGATTACGCTGTCAAAAAACCATCAAACTTTGTTTGTTGTCATAGTTTGGGGTTTTTACAATTTGCACCAACTTCTTCCATGTATTTTAATACAAAGCTATATGTAAATTTTACTTTCAAAGAAGAATGTCTGCTATTAACTTTTATTTAGAGTTTAAAGGTACTTTGGAATATAAAAAAACCTTATAATATTATTAATAAAGCAAAAATAGAATGCTAGAAAAATATTGAGGCTAAATTTAATTACGAAAATTTTAATATGATCAGGTCCCGGTCTGTAGTTTTGGGGTCCTCTTCGAACGTTTTCTATAGCTCCTAGTACATCCAGAAATCTGCATCATCCGATTCGTCTGATAAATCCAGAAAGTGTTCAACCTCATCATTCGCATTCATAACTTTAAAATATTATTACCACAAATTTTATAGTCAAAAATAATTTTTCATAAGGTTTATAATATTATCAGTCAGTAATAACTTGGTTTAAGCCTAGAAAATTGACAACTTACCTGAAAAATAAAAGCTCAGCAGAACCGAGTTCAGCTTTAAGTAGAAATTTACAAAACTCGTACTTAAGTTCTTATTGTACAACCGGATCTTAGATGTCCCAATCGTGATTACAATGAAAATATTTTTACATGTCACGTGATATAAATAACTACTGTAGATATTAATTTTTTTACCAAATATCCCTCATTTTTAAATTAATCACCGGAAATACTTTTTCCCCGTGTACTTAAAAATTATTTCCGGTAACAATTCAAGCACTAGGGAGATTATATAGGAAAATTTCCTCAATGGCATATCAAACATTATTATTTATTTTTAAAATGGTCTGCTAAATCAATTTTTCATCATTTTTTGAAATGTTCATTTTGTTAAAACACGGAAAGCGGTGAATAATTTAAAATTTTAAAATAGACCATTTCAGCGTTTGTATTTAATAAACACAGAAGTATATTTTCACGGCCTACTAGCTCTGTCTAAGAAAAACTCTTAAGGCTTCTGGGGATGCTTTGAACGCCAAGCTAGCCAAAATTTTTCACAGTTGTCTTGAGAGATACTCTTAAACTTTACGCAGGAATTAAATATTTTTAAAAAAATTTAAAGCACCTCATAACGCTAGCCCAAAAATCTTTTAGATGGTTGTTTTACGAAATACTCGCCAAGTATCTCAGTTTTCCATTTAGTTTTAATTGTAGGGGATAAAAAAAAGTTGAATTAATTTTTGAGAACAGGATGTCATTCCTGCGAAAAGTTCAAGAGTATTTCTTAAAGCAACCGTGAAAAAAAGCTCAACGTTTAGAGGT